>JXPG01037622.1:0-14350 GCA_001015175.1 Megaselia abdita | reverse complement strand
CTACTTTTTGTAGTAAAAAAGGAAAAAAAAACATTGTCTGGGTTTCAACTCATGTCTGGAAAAAAATATAATGATTGTATTTCAGTTATTAGTAAAACTTGTTACATATGTGCAAAATTTACTACTTTTTGTAGTAAAATGAAAAAAAAACTATCATCATCTGGGTTTGAACTCATGACTGAACGATAAACGAAAATGTCTTTCAGTAATATTTACTAAAAAATAGTAATTTAAGCTATTTCTGGATTAGCAGTTTTTACTATTAGTAGAAACTTTTACTAAATTNNNCTACATATATGCAAAATTTACTACTTTTTGTAGTAAAATGAAAAAAAAACTATCATCATCTGGGTTTGAACTCATGACTGAACGATAAACGAAAATTTCGCTAAAAAAATTTGACTCAAAAATAGTAATTTAAGCTATTTCTGGATTAGCAGTTTTTACCATTAGTAGAAATGTTTACTGAATTAAGTTATTACTATATTTTTACTACAATCTAGGCACTAAATAGTAATTAAAGCTATTTCTTAAATAGTAATTTTTACTATTAATAAAAATGAAAATTCTAATAATTTGACTACTTAATATTCAATTTTACTATCATAAGAGTAGTAATTTTTACTGTTAATAGAAATTAATACTGACTAAATATTTTGCTCATATGTTTACTACTTAGTAGTAAATTTTACTATCAACAGATCACTAATTTTTGCTATTAATAGAAAATGTTACTAAGCTGAATACGTTACTAAAACGTTAACTACTTAAAATTACTTCAATTTGACTATCCTTTTTATAATAAATTTATCTATTTATAGAAAATTTTACTACAAAATATAATTGTAATAGTAAATTTTACAAACAATTTACGTAGTGAATTTTACTACCTAAAACAGGAATTTTTACTAATTATAGTAAAATTCACTAGACGATAAAATCTACTACTAGTTTTGTAGTAATTTTTACTACTTAATTTTTTCTGTGTAAATTCCTTAAATTTTGTTCTGTATTAAATCAATAAAACGAAACAATATATAAGACCAAATTCTACATCGAATTGTGCAGAGTAAAAATCTGACTCTAATCTCGAACACTGTCGGGTTTTGTTCGGTTTAGTTGTGATGTTTAGCCAATCAAAATTAAAGGAGCTTGAACAACTATTACCTAAGACCTTCAAAAATCTCTAAAAAAAATGAAGACGAATCAAAAATATGAAGAAAAAATTAATCCCTCTGTAAACAATAAAAAGAAACCAAATCCTGCTTAACCCAACAATAAATCTCAAGTAACTCTTATCATTTTCGACTGAATTTAAAATGAATTTAAAAATAAACCCTTTTGAAATACGAAACCATATAATGATGATGAAGATTCTGGGAAATGTATAAAATATTCATCGCGATAAAAAAAAATATTCAGAATTCCTAATACAAAGGTAATACAATATCAGTATAAACATAAAAAATAATTGAAATAGCAAACATTTACATGGAAACGATGTGTAATTCATGACTAAAATCTATTAGTAAGGCAGTTAGTTTTAGTTGGGTGTCTGAATATGTTACGTAACCGTTTTTACGATAACCAACAATATTTTTCAATTAGTGTTTTTCAAAAGATCATTGAAAATTACTTGAAACAACACGGAAGAAGATGCCATGCCACGATGGTTTTAGTTTCACACCGATGCGGTCGATCGATAGCAATGCGTGGATCTGTGGATCCGTGCATCGTCGAAGTCAACAAACAAACATAAAACGTCCAAATAAATATTGAACAAAATATAAATAAAAACCAATAAAATTTTCATTCATGTTTTTGTTCACACAAAGTGAAGTTAATATGCGAAGTCACTCAAAACCACAACGCCCACAAAAGTAAAAAAAAAAAAAAACTATTAAACAAACACCATTATTGTTATTATTTTATTAATTATTTTATGCGCTAGAGAAATGTCTGCGCTTTTTTGTTAACAAAAAAGGTACAGAAAAGAAAACAATCGTGACACACTGAATAAAGATAAACGATACTGAATACTGAATATGCTAATAAAAGTGCACTTGCATTGTGGGATGGCGGTGGTTCTGGCTGTTGCTGCTGGTGTCTTATGTGTGTTGCACATTCACTTGGATACTCTTTTGTAAATATTTATTTCTAATCAATATAAATAAAAATGCAGTTATTTATTTGCACTTAAATTTACACTATTTACTCAACAGTAGTTCTTGAAAGCGGTCTTCTTCGTTTGTTCGTTGTTTATTGATCTAATTTTTTTAGCAATGGAAGGTTTTTATTTTTTTTCTTTGGATTTCAAGGTTGTTGGGTTTTCTTGTTCTGGGAATGTATTGAGTATGTAAGAAAAGACTGGAATTTACAGACATTTCATAAATCGGGAAACCCCACAAGTATTACCAGAGTTTTTATCTCAAGATTTGATATAAATGTTCAGTGCGTATAAAGTAAAAGTTCTTAGCTATTTCTTGTATCTTGTATCATTATTTTTCAAAAAATAAAAATAACATTTTGTATGAAATTGTTAAAAATATATTTTTTTGACTTAGATATTGTTTTTAGTTTTAGTTTTACTGTATCTAAAAAATTCATTACTAAATTGAAAAGTCTGTCTGAAATATATAAACATTTTACAATTTGTAACATTTGTTAAATTAAGAGAAACACAAAGAATATATAATTTCCGTTTTTTAAATTTATTTAAAATTTAAAGTCGGAAAGTCGGATGCAATATTTTAAACTTTTAAATATTTTGAATAACTAATAATAAAACAACAAACATTTGTTCTCAAAACTTTTCAAAAATTTTTAGTGCAATACTAAAAATTATATAAATTTCATAATGTTAAATAAACTAACAAACCATTAAATAACACTATCAAAACATTAAAGATTTCACATCTTGAAAATGTTTTCAATATTTGTTCCAAGGCTTTTTTATGACCGCTTAAAACTCTATGTAAGGAGATAATATTGAGCAAACTTTCCATTATTCTTTTAATGCACTTTTCTATTTAGGATTGCAATTCAAACTATAAATTTTGAAATTATATTTTAAATAAAAATTTGAATAACTATAAAAATTATTTTAACATTTAAAAAGCTTGTCTTACATTTTTTAGAACTGAATATTTATCTTCCAACTTATTTTAATTGTTCATATATTTTTATTAAAATTTATATTTTTTTAATTTTACAATTTTTGAAATTAATTATCTTTAAGGAATTATTCAATTTGCAAACACAAAAACACATTACAAAAGATTGGTATTTTTCATATAAAGACATTATTTACCAGTAGAATTTTTGAAATAATCTTGAAAAATTGAAACAAATATTATTATTTCTCAATAAATATGTGTATTACAAAAATAATATCCTATATATAGTCCCAACAATAAAATTAAGCATAAAGAAATATTGAAAATTGTTGAAATATATATATTTAATAAATATATTTCTGCATCTTCAGCAAAACAAAAAATACCCTCAATAATTAAAAAATATATATATATATAAAAATAATATATTAATATAGAAAAAAAAGTACAAGAAAACAAATTGACCTTAAAATATATATAAAAATACATATAATAATAAAAAAAAATCCTTAGCTTAAATACAAATAAGTCAACAATGAATAATAAATATATTATAACAAGTTTAAGAAAAGAATTGTTAAGAAAAAGCTTCAGCAAGCTAAGAAAATAATAAATTAAACATTAAAAAAATTGTTTTTAAAACAATACATCAAAAATTTAAATAAAAAATTTCATCTATGACAAGAGAGTAAAAAAAATGCTAAAAATCAATGACACAAAAAAATACAACAAATAAAAGATAAATCAAATCCTCTACAATCAAGAATTTGAAACAAAATTATTATACACATCTAAGAAATGTATCTATTAGATATTTTTTTTAAATTTAAAAATAATAATATGGTTTTCTTAAAAATATTAATTGAAATTAGACTTATCTACTAGATATTTCAGACAGAAAAGTTACTAAATGACAAATATTTAAAAAATGTATCTATTAGATTTTCTTTTTAAGTTTTATAATTTTTCTAAATAATTGGTTGTTGACTATTAAACCTAAGATAAGATACTGAAATTTATTGTTTCTTATAATATTTTGACGTTAGACGTCTGGATAGGGAATTTTGAGAAATTTAATGAAATGTACCTAGAACTGATTTCTGAGATGGAATATTTCTAATATTCAAAAAATGTTCTTGTGACCCATTTTTTTTTTGCAAATATGCATATCGTTTTAATATTATTATAAGAGCAATAAATAATAAAACAACATTTTTAAAATTAGAGAAACTGCTAAAACTAAAATTCAACAAATAATAAATAGTGTACAATAATATAAAACACAGACAAATAGTGAACATAATTGAAAAGACAGAGAAACATCTAAATTATAATTCCTGCAGCTTCAGCAAAACACTAAATATTCTCAATAATTGATACCTGTCATATTACAAGAAAATTTTTAAATTGACATTTAATAGATTAATATGTTTTTTATTAAGTTAAGACTTCAAAATGTATTACAAATCATATCCCATATTGTAGTAATAATAATAATAATAATAATAATAATAATAATAATAATAATAATAATAATAATAATAAATATTCTACAATAAAATAAAACACAGAAAAACTAATAATTATTATTTTAAAATTTATAAAAAAGGAGATTTAAATGTCTTCAATAATAATCCAATCCAACTCTAAAATTCAAAAAAGCAAAAAAAAAATAATAACAATGAAAATAAATTATTATTGTACAATAAGTAAGAAATTTAATATCCTGAAACTTTAATTAACATTGCAAATAAAACAAACAAATATTTTAAAACAAGCACAAGAAAAGAATTTCCGAAAAGTAAAAACGCTTTAATCAAGCAATAAATTCTATAGTACATTACAAAAATAATAAAAATTTAAATCGTAAATATAATTTGGAGGATTTTTTAAAACAGATACTTAGTTATTTAATTTTTGTAATAAAATTTGAGTGTCGTGAACATATCATTAACGTTAACACTAACGATATTGTTTAATATTTTTCCCTTTTACTCTTCAGTCGAAGAATTATTTGCTGTCTCAAGATCTCATTGAGAACAGGGATAAACATCTCACTGCTTTTGTGTTATCTTTATAAATTCCCGAATATCAAAATTTGACAAATATTTAATTTGATTTTCAATAAATGTATTCTTCAAATGGTGATTATTAAAAATATATATATTGTATGGTAACCATACAAAATTATTTTGCGATCATAACAGAATTTTTGTTTTAAAAAACGAGATATATTTAAGTAAAGGCACTAAATAATTGTTACAAAAATAATTTTCCATAAAAATAAATTATAATTTAAAAATGAGAAGAAATGCTAAACTTGCTGATTTAACCAGAAATCAATCCAAAACAATATTAAACAAATTCCTAATTATATTTCTAGATGAATAAATCAATCCAAAAAAAAAATCGTATATTAAATATTTCTTATTTGCATCTCATTATGTGATTAGAAAAAAATAGAGAAATTTCAAGAATGTTTTTCTAAAGAAAATATTTGAAGTCAAATTATTAGTATAAATAATCTCAAAAAGTCCATACCTATTAATAGACGTAATCCTTCTAAAAATAACTGAAAAAAATAAACTTAAAAATGTCTTAAAATTCACTTACGAAAACCGCAAAGCAAATAAGCATACTGTAAAATTGCACAGTATACACTTTTTGTTTCTTCCTGATAATGTTGATTTTCAGAATTGATTGTTGATTTTAGACCAAAGTTTGCATAAATTGCAATGGGTTTATTTTTATGTCTCATGAGATATCACTAAGAAAAATCGGTAAAACCGGACAATAATATTTGCTTTCTAAATGAAACGTAGTAAATCGGCATTGGTTATGAGTGCAGATCAAATGTGGACTTTTCTAGTTGAGTCAACGAGAAGTGCATATCATTCAATTAATTGATATTAGATAATACTTTTGTTTCTATTCTAAGTGTTTGTATTTAAAAGTCTTGAAGTTTCTTAATCTTGTTTATTTTAAAAGGGTTTTAATATTTCTTCACAACATTTTGGAACTTTAAATATCTAGTTTAACTAAAATGATAACACCAAAAAATGAACAAATTTTAAAAGCCACTTATTTTTAGAAGGATTTCAATATTTTTCTGAGACTTTTCATAGTTGCTTTGTTAACACTTTTAGTTTTAAAGTGACACAAAATTTCTAAAACATTCAGCTTTTAAAGAGACAACAATTACAGTTTAACATCTTAGTTTTACTAACTAAAAATAAAACCCATTCAAAATCAGATTGAAAACACGTTAAAATATTGGTTTTGTAGACTTTTTTTTAGTAATTTTTAAAATAGTAAGATTATAATAAGATTAGAATTTTATGTACATTTTTGTTTAAATTTTAAAACACATCCGTGTTCTATTTTTTTCTTTTTTAATAAATATAGAAAGAACACAATTAAACAAGTATTTAAATCACCAGAAACTAACTAAGATTATGTTCAAATTACATTCGTTATAAATTTGTTTCTTATTTCTCGTGAAATATCGTAACTAATAATAAACGTAACTAGTAATAAATGCTAATTGTCAAGTAATAAATTTTTATAAGTATAGTGTATTTTAATACCCCACAGTTTATGAATTATTTGACAATAATAGTACTACTTAGTAAACTTCACTAATTTATATAAAGTTAAAATTTTCTATTGAAAATAGTAAGAATTGCTATATATAAAAAGTGGTCACCTCCTCTAATTCTAGTAAATTTTACTATTTATTTCTACCGAAGTTGTTATTCATTTTTATTTAAAAAACATATTACATCACCTTTTTGTTTATTTATTTATTTTTTTGATTTTTCGTAGTTCTCTATAATTTAATTTATATATATCATTTTTAAAAAGAGTCTTTTTCTTTCAGGCTGCGAACTCGCAACATATTTGACATAAACGGAACATGAATCCATCATTTAAAGCATAAGTTAAAAGCTCAAAAGAAAACAAAACTAACTTGAAAAGACACTGTAATTTAAACTTGAGCTCATTTTCGTTATTTTTAGTAATTCTTACTACTTTTAGTTAATTTACTACTTCAAATTAAAAATATGTACATAAATTCTATTGGATTTGTAACAACGACAATAGTAATATTCACAATATTTCATTAAAATTCACTACATCCGAAGGAAAATAGAAAAAGAAACATTGTATTCGACTGGATTTGAACTCAGGTAATTTGAATTGATCTGATTCTCTAGATCATTTTACTATTTGTAGCAAATTTTACTTTAAATTTTAAAAATTGCTAAATGTTCTATATTTTTTAAAATTTGTAGAAAGAATTGCTTTTAGTGCAGTAGTAATTTTCTCTATTTCTAACGAAGTTGTAAAACATTTTATTTTTTTAATAGCAAATATTACTTTTATTTTATTTACTTTTATTTTTAAATGGTTGTGATTTTAGCGACTTCTATGAGTAAGTAGATTTGGATTATTTTTGTAATACTCATTAAGGGATTTTGTATGTATGTGAATTTTTGTTTCATATTGATGGAGAAAATAATAAATAAAATTATTAACCTACATGATAAAACTAGCAATATTTTGTAAATTTTACTATTTAATAAGAACATAATTTTGTTATAAAAATTACTACTTCAAGTTGTAAAAAAAACAATACATTCTATGTATTGTATTTTGATACCCAATCGTCTATGAATTATTTGCCAATAGTAAAAATAGTAATTAGTTAAAAAAAACTCACTAATTTATATTAAGTTTTGTTATTTACTAGTAAAATTTACTATTCAATTTCTATTTCTAAGGACACATCACACACAAAATTTTATAGTAAATTTTCTGCTGCAAATTATAGTTGCTGTAAAAAGCAGTCAGTTTTCTTAACTTTAGTAAATTTTACTATACTACAATAATTTCACTATACTTATTTCTAAAAAATGTTGCTATTTTTTTCATGAGGGGTAATTTTTTAAATATTCTTATTTCTATAAATTTCTAATAATAAGATAATATTTAAAAAAATAAAAATAAAAGTATAATATTTAAAAGTTTATTCCACAATCATCTAAAATAATATCAGAATAGAAAGTGATAAAAATAAAAATTTAATTAAGAAAACAACATTTTTATATTTTTGTTAAATCAGAAGTTCTTGTTATAATACATTAATTTGCTACACAATACTAAGTGTAAGGAATAATGATAAGTCTTTTCTTTTAAAATTCCTGATAACAATTGTATTGATCCTTACATAAGGCTCTATACGCATTATAGTGTTTAATGAATTTATTAAGGGCATTCCAGGGAATACAATAAAATTTACTTTACTGTCAATTTCAATTTAAACATCCATGTTATTATTAAAATTATACCCAAATTAGGATGAACTGCAGATCCAAATTATGATGAAATAGACCCAACTTATGAACAAGAATATATAAATAAATTAAAAACAAACTGATCCATGAACGCATTCAGTGCTAATTCAAGATTGTTAGCAATGCTTGCCAGGATCTTCTTAAAGTTATTCCTTGTTTTTATCTAAAATATCTTCCGAGATATTCAAGTTTGAAGACGAACCCAAAATGTTATTAACTATACAGTATATATTTTTTAAATATTTATTTTTAATTTTGAAAATCTATATTTTATTTTTTGGATTTAAATTGTCTTAAAATATATATATATTATCCTTTCCAAATAAAAAGATGAGTTTTCTTTAATTTACAAAATTTGTATTTGTTGCTTTTTTAACTTCATATACAATTTATAGCATAAAAATCCTTTATTTTTTTCAAATGTTTGTTACAGTTTTTAAAAATACGATTAAAGATTTATTTAAATAAGACTATACAAATATTCTTGAAATACGTCAAAGAATCAAAGATATATAGATAAGAGTTTATTTCATTATCAATTTATTTTAAAAACACTGTAAATGTGAAAATAAATATTCTTAACGGATCAAAGTTGGTATTAAGTTGTAACAAATTAAATATTGTTATTATTTCTGAAGATGGATAACATCATGATACCAATACCCGATCAAAAATTATTCCGTTACACTACTCCAGAATAAAAAGTTTGCAAAAATTGTTAAAATAGTAAAAATTTATAGAAAAGTTTGACGTTTTTCTTAAAATAAAATTTTAGCGATTTTTTTGTTGTGTTTTAAGTTTTTAGCAATGTATCATTAAAAAAGTCTCCACAAAAAAAAAACAGTTTTGCTTAAAAGTATCGATTACATTTCTACTGTGGTTTAGTAAAATACATTGAATATCAAAAGAAACAAAAAAAACAATTTTTATCTATTGAATTGAACTTATACAACAATTTTCCAAAACTTTAAAATCTTGCTTAGAATTAAGGAGAGATATTCTAAGAAGTTAATAATATATTTGTCTTACAAAAAATCTTTACTTTATGTGTAAAAAAATAAATTAAGAAATATTTGTTTTTAAAAGAAATGTGTTCTGTTTTTGAAAATAATGCGCATTTACTACAATATAAAAAAAAACAGGAATATCAAACATAAGATTATCAAAAATATAGTGTAAAATTCTTAATACAAACAAATATTAAAAAAAAAAAAAAACAAAATGTAAAAAAAAAACTATATTTTTCTGAAAATAAAAAACTAAATCAAAAAACAGTTACGAAATGCATTAACCAGATAACCAGAATAATAAAATGCAACCAATTAAAAAAAAAACTTCCTCCTAACAAAAAGCCACCAAACAAGAACATTATCGCATATGCAAATAATTCCAATAACACAAATCAATACCAATAATGACTATACAACAAAGTATATCCACGATCTTCACTTAATCACAATTTTTTGATGAGGAAAAAATATAACGACAAAATGAAAAAAAAAAAAAAACGTTCCCTTTCAATAAACCGAAACTAATAACATGCAAATTAATCTCCATTCACAAGATTCAATGAACAATCTTTACTACACAAGATGACAAAAGAATATACAAACAATCTATATAGATATAGATAGATAGTAAGAACATCTAACTACAAAGATAACTAACATAAAATAATCCAATTTACCTTGATATAATGAAAAGGCTAAGAATCCGCCTAATGTTGTAATGCAATGTAACGTAGATAATCCATTAACAGGTGGGCTGAAGAAGCAGGTTCTTTCTGTTTCTTCAGAAAATCATAAAATTTTGATTCCAATACAAATTTTACTCCAATAAAATTTTGAAACTATTTTTATTTTATCTCAATTTCAATTTCACACAAAAATCACAAATTTTCACTTTTTTTTCGCAAAAATGCCAGACACTATTTTTTTTTTAATTTTTAATATTTTTCAAAAAAAATATTTCCAAAACCACGTCGTTAGAATTTCAAAAATTAAAATTCTCACAACAACTTGTTGTGGTACCGCATTTTAATGATCACACAATCGCACGGTTCGTATTTAACTAAATTCAAAATACGAAAAAAAGACACAACAACTGGAGAAAAACTTCCACTCCAAACTTAAACAACGATCGAAAGAAAACTACTCAAAACGAAGATAAAACTATATAACAAGAAACCACTCAAAGTGAGTGGAAGTTTTCAGCACGAAGTTGATTCGATCGTGGAAATGATCTTCTTCGGTTTTGTATCTCTGAAAATCTGAAAATTAAGCGGTCACATTACAATTCCTCCACCTACTTCTTTGGGGTCTGTGACAAATTTCGTACTCACGACACTTTGGTTGGTTTGATTGTTTGTTTGTTATGTATGTATCGTGTTTGTTTTGTGCATCGCATCGATTGAAGGATTTTCTTCAATTAAAAACACATCAAATTTTATTTGTTTTCTATTTATGCTTTGATTTTCATTTCATTGTGTCTGGAAGGTATAGATGGATGGATGAATGAATGGGTGGAGTGTGACCACATGACAGGTTCTTTTGGGATTTTGTTTGATACAATTTTAGTATATTTAGAATTGCTTTATTCTTGTTTTTATTTAGCTTAAGAAAATCTTTTAATTGAACAACATTTTTCATACAAGTTAGAGAACAATATAATTACGACGAATAAATTTCAATTCAGAAAAATCTAATGGATTGATTAAAAAATATAATGTTAGAACAACGATTTCTAATGTCAAGCGAAAGTATAAAATTTGGTGTGCAGTATATGCTTTAAAGTAGAATACTGTTCTAACAATTTGTTGGTTTTTCAAGAATTTCTTTATATATACTTTATTCATGCTTAGTCGTTTAAATGTATGTTACTCCAACAATCCAACAGTGTCCTTCCGATTGCGAACAACCTAGGTTCCTTGAAGTCGGGAATAGCAGATATACTATACTTTTCGTAACGTCACGCTAAGGTTTACGTTTCGTTTTTGGCGAATTTACGTAGTGTAGTTCAGTCTTTTGTTATTTTTAAGTGGTTTGAAAGTATCTTTGAGTTGGAAGAAAGGCAATATGTGTATAGATGGAAAGAGGCATTTGATATAAGTATGGTAATAATTTTAGTTAAATTTCTAAGATTATAGAAACGTTTTCATTGAAAATGTTTTCGGAATGAGAATCGATTCTAAAATTAAAGAAAACGTCTTATACTTAACTTACAATATGGATGCAGTTGAATCTGCAGAAACTTGAGTAAGAAGTCTTCAAATAAAACTTCAATGAAATTACGAGCAATTTTAAGAAAAACATTTTAACATTTTAAAAATAGTAGCTAAAATAGCTAAATACATTTTAAAAATTTAGTTCTTTAAATATGTATATATAATTTTATTTTTTTTTAATAAATTAAATAAAATCTAAAAAAATCCAAACTCAACCAAATCAAAAAAATATTTAATAATTAAAAGTGAAAGTTAAAATATACTAGAAAGATAATTCGAATAGTTAAGAAGACATATAAAAATGGGAAAAAGTATATAATCAAACAAACAACTTCAAAACAAAAACCTTAAAAATATAGTATATCTTAAACAAACAAAAATTACAATAATACTTCAAATTTAAAAAGCAATAAAGAATTAAACAAATAGAAACAAATAATAATAATTATTATTATTATTATTATTATTATTATTTATAAATCAAAATAAAAAAACATAAGTAGTCCTTTTTGAAGTAAACTTTTTATATAAATATTGTTTTCTATAATCAATAAAATAGATACAAATAAAATAATAAATTATAACAAAAATTCTTCATTATAATTGAATTATAACTAATAAGAATAAAACAGAAAACCCAAACTAATTTTACCAGATATTAAATGCATAACAAAAAAAGACCATATAATTTCTCATAATTTGAACTTATTTTGTCTTAAAACGTAGAATTTATAAAATCTACAATATATAGTTGATTCATATATGATCACTTAAATTCAAAAAGCTCCAAACAAATTTCAGTATATAGTTTTTTTAAATACTAATATTTTTAGTCCGGGGTTTTATTTGGTTTAAACTTTCATAACCTTTCACGTTTTCAAAATCACTCTACATACAATCATTTGACATTCAGTTAATTCTCAATATTTGATACTTTTGACAAAAAAAGTTATTAAGCACACCAGCTATTTTAACGAGTGTATTAGTGATACCTTATTATTTCATCAACAATGTCAGGAAGTATCGCCTGCTCACACAAAAGAAAAATCTTAAGAGAAATTCTGCACCTGCATCAACCAACTACCAATAATAGAACTAAAGAATATTAAATCCAAGTGAATTAAAAAAAATACTTTAATAACAAAAAAAACAAGAAATTATAACAATATCAACAAAATTAGTTAATCAAAAGTAAATAATATAACAAAAAATAAAGAAATGATAAAAGAAGCAAGTTGATGCGGTCCATGATCACATCATAGCGTTTTTTTCGAGTCAAGATTTAATTGTCAGAGACTATTTTATAATATTAAAAATTTAACATTTTAAGATTGCTTTTCCTCTAATCCAGAAGTTTTTACTATTTAATAAAATAATTTTTATAAATTTTCAATACCATTTAAAATCAAATTATACACTAACTTACAAGCAATACACTGTACTAAACTATAATAGAATAGTTTCAAAATTGTAGCGAAGCTTGTCCAAAACTTACATCATTTCTATGTTTGCTCATGCATTTCAATATTGTTTGAAAACTCTTTAAATATATATTTTTTTAGATTTTATTCTATTTCTATTTCCGAAAAAAAAGAATCTTTTCCAAAACCTCATACCTTGAAAACGGTTTCAATATTTTTCGAAAACCTTCCAATACTATTCACTTCATCCTCAGAACTTTCCATTGAATGTACTTTCATAGGCCATGGTAATCGACACAGACTAATGCCATTATTCAAGGTCCTTACATTACCCAACACAAACCTTTATCATGGTATGAGATATGGATTTAGTGTTTTCGATGGACAAAATTCCATTTGGTGTCCTGGTTCCATTTTTACGTCCCTTGAAATATTCACAAAACATAGCTCTTTATTTTGCTTGAAAGTATGCCATCTCCCATAAAGTACTTCGCTGTAAGACATTAATTTAAATTAAATTTAGGGAACTAGTTTCTGGGCCTTGAAGTCCAATTGATGGCCTAAGAGTTTATCGTTCAAAGAAGGCTGAGGCCTGTGTTTCGCTCTTGCAAAACAGTTTGGATTTGTCTGTCTGTCCGTAAACTTTTTGAAACTCAATTTAGAACGTCTTAATCTTCTCTTCTACTAGGCTACACTCAAAAACAATAAATAGCGAAAGTCACAATTTTGGGATCAATCGTCTAGTCAAAAAACAATATATTAGAAAAAATAGTCAAATTTTAGCGAATCTCACTTTTAAATTTGCCAAACAAATAGGGAAAATTGCTAATTAATTGCTTGTATATTTATATATTTAGTTTAGAGTGTTGAAATTTTCACAGTATATCCGCCTGCCCTGACAATTGATGTTTTCTGATTTTTGTTTAAATCGGACCAATACACTGAGAGAAATTGTCAAAAAACGTGTTTTTTTTAAATGTCATTTTCTCGGGAACGGTTACAGCAACGAACTTGGAACTTGCAACTTTTTTTCTTAGAATCGTACGCAGTTGGTGTCATTTCAAAGAGTGACCCTTTGACAATCGACAGTTCGAATATGAGATTTCCAGGATCAATACANCACTGAGAGAAATTGTCAAAAAACGTGTTTTTTTTAAATGTCATTTTCTCGGGAACGGTTACAGCAACGAACTTGGAACTTGCAACTTTTTTTCTTAGAATCGTACGCAGTTG
>JXPG01037563.1:0-11689 GCA_001015175.1 Megaselia abdita | reverse complement strand
GTCGAAGCAATGGGTAAGAGATGGTTCAAGAAAGCAAAAGTAGTTCCATCTCTGTGCTTTTTATTTCCAAGGTTTTTTGGGATTAAAAAGGTGTTATATTGTTCGACTATCTGAAGTCACAGAAAACAATCACATGTTGGGTTACTGGACAAATTGAACCTTGAAATACAAAAAAGCGGCTACATTTGACAAGAAAAAAAGTTATTTTTCATCATGACAATGACAACCACCACACACTTCTCTGAAAACTAAGATGAATTAGAATACGAATTCCTTCCGCATCCACCATATTCTCCAGATTTGGCTCCCAGTGACTACTTCCTGTTTCCAGATTTGAAAAAATGGCTTGGTGGAAAAAGCTTCACGTCGAACGGGGAAGTGGAATTTGAAACAAATGCGTATTTTGAAGGGCTTGAGATATCGTATTACAAGAATTGCTTAATGAAGTCAGAGAAACGCTGGACTAAGTGTATCAACCTAAAATGAGACCATGTTGAGAATTAAAATTATCTTTTACTAAATAGTGTTTAGTGTTGAACTCATTTAACTGTCCTCGTATGTGTCTCTCTGCACAAAAACAAAAGGAAAGAGCTAAACACTTCTTTAGAAGTTCCTCCATATTTAGCCTTATGTTTTACATAGCTTTGTTTCTATAACTGATACCAAAGGCTTTTCCTTCCGTTAATAATGTGCATTCAGGAAGATGCTCTGGATCTGCCCAGTTAACA
This sequence comes from Megaselia abdita, assembly GCA_001015175.1. Taxonomy (NCBI): domain Eukaryota; kingdom Metazoa; phylum Arthropoda; class Insecta; order Diptera; family Phoridae; genus Megaselia; species Megaselia abdita. The sequence continues at coordinate 10,961 of JXPG01037563.1, read as the reverse complement.
ACTGTCCAGTCGCTGCAATGAATTACAACATCCGCTGGTTTAGCTAAGACTCCTTTATCAGCGTTAATTAAGCGGCGGCATCTTTTCCGTTGAAATGTATTGAGTGCATTATGTCCAAAGCTGATTAATGTGACAAAATTTGTATTGTTGGTGATCTTAATCTCAATGACTTAAAATGAATTTGTCTACAGACGACAATTTATCAAATTTTTCGATACCCTAAATCTAGCTATATTTCAAGTGAACAATGTCACAAATTACTATTACAATGTCGTACTTCTTGATTCTCAATATGAAATTAATCTTAAAAGAGCATAGTGCCATTATTTATAGAGAGTAGAAATCATCCTAGACTAGACTAGGATGATTTACCAATTTGCTATTAGTTACCAATTACCAATTTACTATTAGTTACCAATTTATTAACTAATCTATCAATTCGAATAGGGAAATTTAGATAGAGTTAGAGATGAGTTGAATGAGAAGAACAAGAATTATCTTTTGGAAATGAAATTCAAATACATCCGAGTTTTGGAAGTTTATCAAAATTAAAAAAAGACTCCTGTAATTTTCCAAATACTATGAGTTTCATTTGTATTTAAATTTGAAAAAATGTAAAGTGATGTCTTTCTGTCGCAATAATGGACTAACCGTTTATCAGTATAAACTTAATAATTGCTTTATTTAAAGAGTGGAAACTTTAAGTAATCTTGGTGTAAATTTCCACTAAACTGTGTTTTAATCGTCACATAGATGTCATGTTAAGGCCAACTGTAGGTTAGGCATGGTCTAGAGACTTTAACGATCCAATTCTAACCAAAAGATATACCAGTCTAGTAAGATGTGTCCCAGAGTTTGGAGCCCACATTATCAATGTCACATCGATAGAATTGAGTCCGTTCAGAAAAGATTTCAAATGTTTGCTCTGACAATGCTGAATTAGGAAAATCGTCTAGTACTTCCAAGATATGATCACCGACTAATGTTATAAAATATGAATACCTTAATGGATCGAAGTAAAATGCTGAATTCTATGTTTTTTTTATAATTCTTTATGGTTCTTTTGATTGCACTATTCTGTTAAGTTTAATTCATTTTAAGTACCCCGCGAGGAGTTGTAGTTTTTATTGTAAATTTAACAGACTTAATTATTCTAATATAATCTAGAAGTATTCAAAGTATCAACACAAAATTTATATATTCAGAGTACCATTTTCTCTTAAAGGGTTAAAAGACGTTTACAATATGTAATTATTTATTGCTTGTTTAAATTTTGTTATCTTGAGAAGCTTTCTAAACATGCTATTAGTAAATGTTCTGATAAGATTTCTACTTGAGTAAATTAAAAGAAAGAGCAGGTGTTATAAAAGCTAAACATGTGGACCTCCTTCTGAAAAATGAAGACTTTCTTTTAGACTCCAAAATGGACTTAATAAATGCTGTGGAAGGTTTGCAGTGGCTGTCAATTCTGGGGCTTTTAATGATATAATAGTATGTGTATACCTATTTTTTTTAAAAAAGAATTATGGATCGTAAAAATTTTACATAAAATTACGTTATCATAGTTGAATAAGGTCGTATCGAATTGTATGTTACGCTAAAGTGTGATATGAATTATGTTTTCAAAATAATTCTCAAGTACTACAAATATTTTAGTTTTACAGAAATATTTGCTAACCCATTTGATTTTGCAAGACCATATCTACAGAAAACCATACACTATTTTTCAATAAATTACATTATATGAATGGAAGATGCAGTTTGATTCGATTGAATGACGTTCATAAACTCAATTAACTTATCATTATAAGTTAAAGTTGTGGAATGATTCGAACTGTGCCTTAGTGGATGTTTAAATCAATATTTATCTGATTCCATTAACAATTCACGATTTTATCGTAATTTCAAAAGTCTCTCTTGTGAATGAAGTCACCAGAAAATTAGCATTCTTAAATACGGCTTTCAATATTGAATAAATATTAATAATTACTTTCAAGAACTTATCATCTGTTTTTAATCTCGAAATATATTAAATTAAATGAATGTTATTTTTAGTGACTTCTTAGTAAGTCGATTGCGTTTATATTTTAATACAGACTTAGGGATTTTTGTATGTATACAAATGCTAAGAATCTAGTCTACCAACTAAGATCTTATCAGTGTAAGTCATTCACGAATAGAGTTTAACTCTTGAGTTCTTAGGTTGCAGCCTTGGTGTCTTCCCTAGAAAGTGTCTGATGATAGAGAATGTAATTATTCTTTTCAATTGAACTTTACTCCTGACATGAAGACATCAACGTTTCCAATGAGTCTTCGATAATACTTTTGGATGTTCATTTAATCGTTCTTAAATTTAGTTTTTCATGTTTGCTCTTGGTTCTTCATTTGATGAAAATATTTTAAAATTAATCTGAGAACTTACGAGAAGTCCGAAAAAACAATCCACGAAAAAGAGCCATCCTATGACAATGTAAGCCTATGCATCAACTATTAAGTAGGTTTAAATATACGGAAAAAAAGTGTAAGCAATTGATAGATAGATCCTATTACTTTTTTATCCTATTCCAAAAACTCTTTATTGAATTAGTACAGAGTCCCAAAGAAAGCATCTCTTTCAAATGACTTCATTCCGTTGTACTTCCTCTCAAACAACACATAAAACTCCAAAACCTTAAGAACAAGAAAGAAATCTTAAAGACACGAAATTCAAATGTAAGTGCCTTTTAATTGAATCACATATAAAATTAATTGTTTTGGGTAATTGTTGCCCGTTACCTCCAGTTATAAATAACTGTTTTACGTAATTAAGACAACCTGCTGATACCAAACAATAACCAGTATGCATTTGAATGACTTCCATGAATATTCTATGATTAATCGAAAGAAAAGGTCACAGACCCTCACTATCTTCCATTACCTACTTACTATACTTTTACATCTTTACTCTTTACATCAAACTAGTTACGTTACGATTGTCTGTCATTCATTTGGCTTGTTTCTATACCATCCATCCGATTGTTATGGTAATCACGTTTGTGGGTGATTTGGTTCATTGCATTGTGAATGAATGGAGCCATTTCAAGAGGTCACTGTAATCTTTTCTTAATTCTCTTCTCGTATTCAAATTACCATTTTCTCATGATGTAACATTTTCCTTTTGTTAATTTGTATGAAACACGGTTATACTTCTACGATTAAATCCACTTCCATCTAAAAACCATTCAAAAACAACCCATCCATCCGACTGACATCATGTTTTGTATTATGGTTTGTTGTACTTTGTTATGTATTCTTGTCAGGGTTTACGTAAAAGTTTGCTTACTGAATGTCTGCTGTGCTTCAAGAAGTTGCTGTTAGAGAGAAATGTTTCTTAATTTAATGAAGTATTTAGTAATTTGATGAAATGTTTGAGCTTGCGAAGTTTTTAGAGCGAGAAGACCAAAAACTTTGCGATTATCATATGACATGTGCGAAAGAAATTTCTATTGCCATTCAAATTAAACTGTTTTTTTTTCATACATTAATCTTTTTGATTATTAATTTTGATTGTTTTGTTTAAGCTTTGGAGACAATCGAAATTAACACTTTCTATAATGTGGGAATCTTGTGGATGGATGTTTTGTTGTTTTAATGTTCAATTGTATTGAATATTGCAATTTTTATGTGAACGAACGCATTATATCGTTTGTTTTTTGTTTAACCCCATCCGCTTCCGCTGAGGTAACAAAACTAGTTCATGAAAACAAAAGTGTTAATCTTATTGGAAATGGATTTCTGGGGCACATTGGCGTTTGATGGATTTTTGTTTGATAAAGGTTCCTTTATAGGATTTTCTGTTGCTATAGATAAGAACACAAATTTCAAGGAACTGTTTGAATTTGAAGGTTTGAAAAGTTTTAAAAATATTTGAAGCGATAACATCACATTTCTAAACACCTTACAATACATTTCAGAGCAGTCTGGTTTTCGTATAGCACTCAGCTTTAAGACGGATGTTCTGAAAATTAGTCAGGCCTTTAAATGTTTCAGAGTTAGTGTTTTCGCATTCATTCAAGGCTTTTGACTCGGTTGACATCAAGATTATAATTAAAAAGTTTGTGTGTCACTTTGGATTTTTGAGGAATACAGCAAATCTCCGTGAAAATTATTAAACTTGTAGAACAGCTTTCATCAGTAGTGTGCCACAAGGCTCTATTTTATGACTTCTGCTCTTCTGCTTATTATCCAATGATATTTCAAAGCTGGGAATCACGGTTTTTAACACTCATACGCCGATGTTACGCAGTTGTTCATTAGTGGATCCTTAAGATCTAGATTCACTCATTGTTAAAGTCAAAGAAGACCTGAAGGGAATAGGTTAGTAAGCTGATTCGAACAATTTAAAGATAAATAACAACAAATCAAAATGTCTCATTACACGGACACAATCCATAAAGAACTTAAAGAAATGATCTTAGAGCAATTATTATCGTATTAATGGAATGAAGGAATATGATTCTTTTAAGAAGGTATGGATTGCATTGTCCAACGTATTTCAAAGCGCAGCATTTCAAGCCAGCTTTACCTTGAAGAAATTGTTACCTATGCAATTTCTGGAAAGAGCTTCTGCGAATTAAATTACAAATAAAAAAAACTACAAACTAAATCACACAACGTGCCAAAGGTGACTCAAGGGGTAGCAGTGATATTAAGGAATGTTTGCTTCCTATGTGTTTACCAGCTGCTTTTCTACATCAGTGTTGTTAGTTTTCCCTCTTCCTCTAAATAGAGTCAGTGATGAGCTGTCTGCTATTTTAACGAGTGTATTAGAGGTACCCTTTTATTTCATTAACATCGAAACGACGAGGGTGGCGTCAGGTAGTATATCCGACTCACACGAAAGAAAATTTCTTACGAAAAATTCTGACGTGTGCACTGAGTATCGAACTCAGAATCTTCAGACTGGAAAGCGAGAGTGCTAGCACCTACACCAACCGACTACCTAATAAGTTACAAATAGGTGTCCAAAAAAGAGTCTTGAGTCCCTTAAAAAAACACCATTAGAGATGGGGAATGACAAAAATCCAAACGTATCCAACTTAGTTATTTTTAGCAGTCGCGATTTTACTCACGTTCATAAAGAACTGAGAAAGAAACTGGTCTCGAAAACACAAGCTGGAATTATGATAGGATACTGTGGATGGCTATAGGATTTGGAACCAAGATAAAAGAAACGTATTCCTATCTAGAGATGTTGTGTTTGATGAAAGTTTTTCTTGGGTTGTCAAAAATGATTTGTTCAGATTAGGAAGAGAGAATGAGGAAATTTCTGTGTCGGCTTTTCAAGAACCTGAAGATGTTGATTAGTCTTTAGAATATTCTAAGAGCTCCAGTTTACTGACTAATCCACTGTAGAAGAAGACTGCTAGAATAAGTGAAAGAATTGCGGCTAGAATTCCATTTATAAATCAATCTTCGAATATGGTTAATGAATGATGTCAAAGCGAAATAGTTTAAGGCTGTGGATTCCGAGTGAAATTCTTTAGTAATGAACCAAACTTGAAAGTTTGTTGAAATACCAGAAAATCAGAGAATTTTTAAATCTAAATAGGTTTTTTAAGATAAAACGTGATCAAGATCAAAACGTTTAAGGTGAGGCTTTTGTTAAAAGGTTATCAATAGAAGGAGGGAATTGACTATGTTACTTTTGCTCTAAGATGAGCACCATCAGAATTTTGTTTGCAATTGCAAATAAGAAGAAATTAAAATAGCATAAAAGGGATGTGAAGACTGCGTTTTTAAAAAGAAGACATCTACATGAAAATTCCGGATGGTATTGATGCGTCCACCCTTTGGTTTGAATAACTAATAGATTGAAAAAGTTTTCAATGTATTTGTGGTTCATCAGATCGTAGTAAGATTTAAAGCTGAGTGTGCGGCAAACATTAAGTACCCATTTATCCGTGACTGTATTGATGAATCAAAAATTAAACTTAGCCATATCAATACCAAGAGACATGATGACCAAGTCACCTATTTTGTTAAGACGTAGAGGACTTTATTGTTATTTATTGTTATATGTTATTATGTTACCTGGAAAGCCTTCAAAATCACATTTTCACGTTTTATCGTCCTTTCTGGGTACGCCGCTTTATAACTTTATGGTATACAGAAGATACGATCCAAATATCTGCGACTACTACTCTCCATCAGTATAATTGTAATTATGAGCATTGGTCATTGGGAAGGCTTTCCATAAAACAGTGGAAGGTCAATTAATTTGTCTGATCTAATATAATTTGTCTTCTTAATTGAATCACCAAAAGCCTTATTGTCTTCCACATGCTTTGGCTCTTTGCATTCAGTGTCTTCAATTAGCTTAGGCTTGCTTTTGTCTTTTTGTTCTTTGTTTTTCAGAACCTTTTAGGTTTTTTCTTTGGGTAAATTGATATCCTTAGAGTTTGGATACGAACTTTGTCTGCCAGTTCAATAATCATGTATAAATAAGATTCTGTAAAATTAGTAAAGGTTCTGATGTTTCGAATTCGCTCATCAACCAATAAGTCGGGATGACCAAATCTGTTCTCAAGATCCAATATTATCTGGTCCACGTTGCTCGGATGAATAAGCAATGGTGCTACCAAAGCTTTGGCTTTGCCTGTAAGCGCCTTGTTTAGTCGTACATTGTTTCGAACATCGTCATACTTGTGACTCTTGGTAATCGGTTGGAACTGACTAATGAACATTAACCATTCAGACGCAGCTCTGTCAAATTGTGACAAGTCAATCAATTTATCTGACCTGATGAAAATCGCGTTTTGTGATGTGGAATTGTTTTCTTCGCTTCTCTTTTCGGAACTTTCTTTAGGCTGTTTTTGGCTTTGCGATGNTGTTGGAACTGACTAATGAACATTGGCCATTCAGACGCAGCTCCGTCAAATTGTGGCAAGTCAATCAATTTATCTGACCTGATGAAAATCGCGTTTTGTGATGTGTAATTGTTTTCTTCGCTTCTCTTTTCGGAACTTTCTTTAGGCTGTTTTTGGCTTCGCGATGATTGAGGATCTTCCGTGCTTCGGTATTTACTAACTTTGTTTTCTATTTTTTGGTCGACTGCTTGACTAATTTCTTCCTAAGTAGTCACTTGACTACATCAATCTTATTCTGGAAATTTGTTGATATTTCATTAATCTTCTGTTGAAACTGGTCCGACATCGTGACAAGAAGATCGTGGAGCTCCTGTAGCTTATCCTTTTCGCCCATTTTATCTATGCACTGGCCTCTGTACTGGATTTTTCTGTTCTTTCGGATTCTTCCAGCTTTTTGACTGTCTGTTGCTGCTGCTTCTTCCATTTTATGACTTCTCAGTTTCATAGATTTTGAATAAAAATTTCCCCAATTGACATTGAAACCATTGAATATAACTATAGAATCGTTTATTCAACTAAAATAATAATAGTAAGTAATAATATAAATAATTTAAATAATGAAATAATTTACAATCGTTCTGAATGTTCGTCTTTCTCAATTGGGAACTGAGACTGAATTATATTTTCTACTCTGCAGTTCTTCCTTTTATTCTTTTATTTTGAAGATTTTTCTTTGGGTAAATTGATATCCTTAGAGTTTGGAACATACCTGTTGTTCGAAACTTGAAGAAATTTGACAACATCTTTCTTCGAAATAGCTTGTTTGTAGTGATATAAGTTTTTCTTTAATTTTTTACTCTGGTTATTGTAAGCAGTCAGTTTCTTTAGGCTTTGCTAGGTTTTCTTCAGCATGACTTCAAGACATAAATCTGGCAGTTGTTTTTAAAATTGTTTCTTGAGTTTTTCTTAGATTAAATATTAACGTATTATAATAAAATAAATAATAATGAATGCAATTTATCTTACAACTTTTTTATATTACAATAGCAACTTAATTATAAGACCAATTTAGTATGTGTTAGCAATAACATGATGCGTCTGTCCAAGTTCGACCGCCACCACGAACGTAATTATTTCTTCTTGTATAGTGTAATATTTGTTCCATATTTATTGTTGTTCACTGTCCACACAGTTTCAAAGAACTTCTAGATCAATTTCTAGTTCGTTCTGCCTGACTTCATTACCTAAATTGTCATTACCACTGTTCGGATTTGAGCCCTGGCATGGAGTGGAAGCAATGATAAATACTAAACTACACAATTCCCCTCACATACAGAACCATAGATAAAATCATTCGAAGACTATTCTCTCAAATGTTCACTACTCGGTCCCACATATCAGAACAGGTATATAGAAAGCTTGGTAGATCCTTATTTTCGTGTTTCGTCGAACGAATTTGGATCTAAGTACAGCCCAAAAAGTGTACGGTTGGCAAGAATTATTCTTCGTTTAATATCCAAGGTGATATCATTGTCGGTGTTAACAAAGCTTTCTCATCGGTTCCAATTCTGATGTTGTTGAATTAAATATTGAATTAAACAGGTCACATGATAATGCATCACGTTTTCGGAGACTCATAAATGTTGTGAACGGTTTCGATGCATTATTAGCTATACGGACAGCACTTCTTGTGTCTGCTAGGTTCTGATTTAGCTGTATGAGTCTCTTATGTTCTATGCAGAATATATTTATATATCATCTCATCTCAAAAATATAATGCAGTTCTTGCAACAAAATTTCTACCGAAAAGTGCATTTGATCTCGAATGAAAAACTAACCCCCATTCGCTTTACTCAACAATGGCAAAGCTTAGCAAAGCAGTAATTGCGAATTAAAGAAACAAAATCTTGAATATTTTGGTTTGTTTCTGTTGTTTTTTTTTAATCTATTAATTTTTGCAATTATTACGTTTGAAATGATCATTACCATTTCTTGAAAAATTCAAATTGATGCAATAATTCCAAAAACTATAACCAAATCAAATTTAAAATAAACATAACTAAAGGCTTCACCAATATAATTAAAAACTGCACTTCAATACATAATAACTAAAAGCCTTATCAGCAAAAAAAACTTGAAAACGAAACAAAAAAATCGTTAACGCTAATTGTCAAAGTCCAACTACCTTTTCGACTTCAAATCTAATCCAAATAAGATAAAGACAAAAAGATTAAGAACTCATTTAATATACCAAAAAAATACAAAACCCATTAACAATATCAACAGTTATATAAAAACCTCTGCCTTTTTACAATTTGGAAGATGCGACGTCTTCTTTCAAATCGACGTAAGCACCGGTGATGACGTCTTTTCCGTTTTCAACAACAGATGTCTTGAAGTGAATACGTTTTCCATTCTTCCACATGTCGACTTTCAAAGTTTGTCCGGGAATGACGGGGTTGGAGAAACGGACCTTAACAGCCTTGAACAAAGATGGATCGTTGTTGGCGTACTTGGCCAGAACAGCTCTGACTGAGAATCCAAAAGTGCAAAGTCCATGAAGGATTGGGACGGGTTGACCAGCGACAATGGAAAAGTTGGGGTCAATATGGAGTGGGTTCAAATCCCCAGACATGCGATACAAAGCAGATTGATCTTGGGTGGTTTTATAGGTGATTGAAGAGTCAGCAGCGCGAGTTGGTGTTGGGACAACAGGAATGTAACCAGCTGATGGAGTTTTCTTGCCTCCGAATTTTCCGGCTCCCAAAACAAATGTGGCGCTTTGGTTCTTGACAATGTAGTCTCCATTGGAGTCGTAAGAGTCGGCTTGGGTTACGACAAGAGCACCGGAGCCCTTGTCCATGACATCGACGACCTTTCCCCTTGTGACAAGCTCTCCGCTTTGGGGGAGTCCGCCCTCCATGATTTCAATGTATTGTTCGCCATGAAGGATGTTGGTCAAATCGACAGTGGTGTGGGTTAAAGCGTCCGACACCATTGAAGAGCTCATTTGAAGCAAGAGTCCTGGGAGGACGAAGAATGATGGAATAGCGGCGAAGTCGACATCTGATTCGTACAAGAATTTCAAGTCGTTTTTGTTTGTGGTTGATGCTCCGATTCCTAAAGCATAAGTGATCAGGTCTCTGGAAGTGAACTTGAAAAAGTCTTCATGAACTCCTTCTCCAATCTCTCCATCGCGGAGTTTCTCCAAGACATCCAACAAGTAACCGCTAGCTTCAGCCATGTTGTTGGTGTGATAGGCGTTGGACATGTCAGTGACTTGTCCCCAAAGTTTGGCCACCTCTTCTGGTTTAATGCTCTTTTGTTCGATGGAGGAGCGCAAGACAGTTCCTCTACCGCGGACAAAGTGCACCTTGGTAGCCCAGCCTGCTGCACTTTCGATAACAGCCCCGTTGTCGGTGCAGGAGTCATGGACCAAGTAAGCCACGACGGGAGCGATGAGCTCGGGCTTCAATTCGTTGAAGAGAATGTCGGGGAGAATACCCTCAGTCATTCTTGAAGCGGCGGTTGGGACAATGCAGTTGCAGTGAACATTGTTCTTGGCTCCTTCAATAGCGATGGTGTTGGAAAGTCCAACTAGTCCCAATTTAGCGGTACTGTAGTTGGCTTGACCAAAGTTTCCGTGAATTCCAGAATTCGATGAAGTCATAATGATACGACCAAAGTTTTGCTTCTTCATGTAAGGGAAAGCTGCTTGACTGGTCTTGAAACTTCCTTTGACGTGGACGTCTTGAATGAGATCCCAATCTTGAGCGGAGNCTGGTCTTGAAACTTCCTTTGACGTGGACGTCCTGGATGAGATCCCAATCTTGAGCGGAGATTTTTGGAAAACTGCGATCTCTCAAAATTCCAGCATTGTTGATAATAATGTCAATACGTCCGTAGTTCTTAATGGCAGTTTCTACGATTTTCTCTCCATCCACTACAGAATTGTAATCAGCACAAGCTTCGCCTCCCATAGCTTTGATCTCATTGACGACCACGTCAGCGGCTTTCTGGGAAGCTCCTTCGCNCCATTGTGGCTTCCTCCCAAATCATTGACCACGACCTTAGCTCCACGAGAGCCCAAGAGCAAAGCGTATTCTCTGCCTA
>JXPG01037506.1:539-18635 GCA_001015175.1 Megaselia abdita | reverse complement strand
AATCAAAAAAAAAGTTAAAAAAAAAAAAATACAACAAAAACAAAACAACTTCAACAAAAAACCGAAAACATTCAAAATAAATAGTATTATTCAAACACAAATTTTATTATAAAACAAATAACATAAAAATACAAAAAGAAAAAGTAAGACGAAAACAAAATTAAATAAAATAAAAAAATAAAGTCAAAAATAATTTTAAAAAAAGTTAAAATAAAAATTTAAAAAATATATATAAGAACAAAATAAAGCAAATAATAATTTCAACAAAAAAAAAAGAAAACACAAAACAAAAAGAAACTGTAAAAATACAAAAGAAGTGAATAGATAATAAATAATAACAATCATAAATTTAAACAAAAACAAATCAAATAAATACCAAAATTAAAGAATAAATACTAAAAAAAACATATAACAAAATTAAATAAAACTTTAAAATCAAAAATAAAAGTTGAAAATAAAAAATTTAAAACAAAACACTAAAAATTAAAAAAAAAAATATAAGAACAAAATAAAGCAAATAATAATTTCAACAAAAAAAAGGACGCAAAACAAAACAAAAAACTGTTCAAATAAAAAAAAAGTGAAGATAATAAAAAAAAGTAAGACAAAAACAAATCAAATAAATACCAAAATTAAAGAATAAATACTAAAAAAAACATATAACAAAATTAAATAAAACTTTAAAATCAAAAATAAAAGTTAAAAATAAAAAATTTAAAACAAAACACTAAAAATTAAAAAAAAAAAAAAAAATATAAGAACAAAATAAAGAAATAATAATTTCAGCAAAAAAAAGGACGCAAAACAAAACAAAAAACTGTTCAAATAAAAAAAAAGTAAGACAAAAACTAATAAAAAAAAATATATAATATAAACAAAATTAAATAAAAAATTTAATTAAATCACAAAAAAAAAGTAAAAAACTAAAAAAAAAAAAATAAAATACTAAAAAGAAACAAAAATATTAACCAAGAACAAAATAAAGCAAATAATAATTTAAACAAAAAAAAAACACAAAACAAACAAAAACTTTAAAAAATAAAAAAAAAAATTGAAAGTAATAAATAAGAACAATAATAAATTAAATTTAAACAAAAACAAATCAAATAAATAAAACTTCAAGAATTAATAATAAAAACAAAAGTAAGACGAAGACTAAAACAAAATTAGATAAAAAATTTAAAAAAAGTTAAAACACTAAAAAAAAACAAAAATATTATTAAGAACAAAACAAATAAAAATTTCAACAAAAAAAAAGAACACAAAACAATAAAGCTGAAAAATTAAAAAAAAGATAAAAAATTAAATAAAAATAATAAAAAAAAAAAAAAAAAATTTTAAACAAAACCAAGAAAGTCAATAAAGAATTAAAATAAAATTAAGATTAAGTTTTTTGTTTTTGCTTCTTTTAATTATTAATGTTTTCTTGTTTCTAATTTGCTTATAAATCTCTTTACTTTATTTGTTTAAAAACAAAAATATTTTTTAGTTTTTGTTGTTGCATTATTATAATATTTTTTTTTTATTTTTCTTTTATTTTTAAATTTTTGATTGGCTTTGTTTTTTTGTGATAAATTTGTATTTCTTTTTGTTTTCTTAAAAATCTGTTGATACTAAGATTTTTTTTTTTAGTTTTCTAAAAATATTTATGATTAATTAAAGATTAATACTCAAAAAAAAAATAGTAAGACGGAAACTATAAAAAAAAAGTAAAACTTTAAGATCAAAAATAAAATATAAATAAATCACAACAAAAAATTAAAAATAATAATAAAAAATTAAAAATAAAACACTAAAAAAACAAAATAAATCAAATAATAATTTCAACAAAAAATAAGAAAACACAAAAAAAAAATGTAAAAAAAAAAATGAAGATAATAAATAAGATTTAAATAATAATAACAAAAACGATAATAAATGTAAACAAAACAAAGACAGTCAAGAAAGAATAAAAAAAATAAAATTAAGTTTTTTGTGTTTGCTTCGGTTAGTTATTAATGTTTTTTTAAATTTGTTTATATAACTCTTTATTTTAGTTTTAAAAAAAAATATATTTTTTAGTTTTTGTTGTTGCATAATTTTTATAATTTATAATTTTTTGGGTTTTTCTTTTATTTTTAAAATTTTTGGCTTTGTTTTTTTTTTCATAACTTTTTTTTCTTAATTTTTTGTTTGTTTAAATATTTATGTTTAATTAGAGAGTTAATACTAACAAAAAAAGTAAGACGAAAACTATAAAAAAAGAAGTAAAATAAAAAGTAAATAAATTACAAAAAAAATTAAAAAGTTCAAAATTAAAACAAAATAAATCAAATAATACTTTCAACAAAAAAAAGAAAACACAAAAAAAGTGAAGATAATAAATTAAATAAAAATAATAACAACAAAAACGATAATAAATTTAAACAAAACCAAGAAAATCAAGAAAGAATTTAAAAAGAATAAGTTTTTTGTGTTTGCTTCTGTTAATTATTAATTTTTCTTTATTTTGATTGTTTAAAAAGAATATATTTTTTATTTTATTTTTTTTTTGTTGCATTATTTTAATATTTTTTGGTTTTTCTCTTATTTTAAATTTTTTTATTGTTTTTTTTTCCATAAATTTTTATTTCTTTATTTTTTATAAAAACTTGATGCTAATATTTTTGTTTTTTTTTTTTTACTTTTCTAAAAATATTCATGTTTAATATTTATTTGTCTTGGAGTCTCCCTTTTGACTATAATTTCTAAGTTTTTCTAATTTTAAGATATATTTTTCTTCTTAAGTTTTCTTTTTTTTAATTTTTATTTTTAGTATTAATACTTTTTAATGTTGGTATTTGTTTGATTCTTCGTTACGTTTTGTTTTATTTTTTGAAATTGTTGTGTTTAAAATTTTCCTTTTTTTCTTTTACCAATTTTTGTATTTTTAATATACTATTTTTGTTGTAACTTTATATTATTTGGTTAATTAATAATTTTTATTATATTTAATGTTTTGATTTTTTGTTTAGATTATAAGTACTTTTAGTGTATATTCTTTGTTAATAGTTGATATTTGTTTGATTCTTCGTTCAGATATAGCAAAGTGAAAAAATCTTTCATCCACACAATAAATACCCCCAAGAATTAAAACATCAAAAAGCAATAAATCAGAATAACTAAATAATTTAAAGAAAAAAGAAACAATAAATTAAAAGAAATCCAGAAACAGCAAACTCAAAAATGTGAATTCTTTCATGTCCAACAAAAAATAAAAAGTAAATTTAAAAAAAAAACACAAAAAATTCCCTTAAAAATAGAAAAAAAAAACAATAATATTATTACAATAAAATTCATAAAAAAACATATTAATATTATTTTTTATGAATTTTATTGTAGGGCATTATTTGTTTGAAAGAAACATACAAAAAATATATTCTATAAAATTATCACTAAACTGTCAATTTTTATAGGCCACTTAATTTAGAAATTCCAAAAATTATTGATGGGGGTTTGAGGATCTCTTCAGTACCTTTAAAACGCAGTATCAAACTTGGGAATCGGAAAAGATTTTCTTAGCTAAAATTAAAAGATACTTAAAATGGAAGCTTACAGAATTTAAGCGCTAACGCCATCTGCTGTCGACCAATGACAACAATATTTATTTTTCATCAACTTTTCTCTAAATTTTAGAAAAAGTATCTATTGTTTGGTTTTATTGAATCAGAAGGAGTATCTGAAAACTGTTAGATACAAAAAAATATTGTTTTTATTTTTTTTAGAAAAATTACCCTTCAAATACGATCTGGCAGTTTTTTAGTACAATTTATCTATCTGTCTGTCTGTCTGTCTGCCTTAATACCTTCCTGAATTAAATTCTTTCCAAATTCAAACAACATTTAAAAATTTTAAAAATAGAAACCTTAATCAGTAAATTTACGCAACAAAATCTTAATAGAAACCCTCACCACCCTCAGTAAGTCACATATTATAAACAATTTTTGATCTAGATAATCGTCTGTGGCAAACATGAAAAAATAATTAGTTCTAACATGAACCAGTCGTAGTCGAATTCTCAGTAGTGTACATCACACACCCTGTTTTATCGATGAATATAGTACATTAAGTAGTTCGAAACCTGGAAAAATGTTAAATTTCTTATCTCAGTTAAGTCATTTGTATGTGACTTTGTTCTCCATTTTTTTTTTTTTTGTTATATTTTTTTCTTGCTTGCTATTGCGATATATTTCTTTCCAAGTGTAGTTATACAGAGCGATAAACAAACGATAAGTTTCGAGTAACTACTTAATTATATTTTGTTTTTGGTTGTTGTGTGTTGACTGTTTACTGTTTAGTCATTGGGGTTAGAGGTTGGGGGGCTCTTGGTTTTATTGCCAGACCATTAACGTTTATTGCTCACTTGGAGGAGCCACATGGTGGTCGGAATGAAGAGAGGTAGATTTGAAGAATTAGGTTTCGAAATTTTGTATTTTCTGAACAACAGCAGGTAATAACATGTGTTGGGTTTTCTTTTAAGAATTATTGAACAAATGTTTTTAAACTATGGTATAAATTTACTTTCAATTTGTTTGGTTTCGAGACTGATTTTCTGAGGCAGACGGACGGACAGACAGAGAAACACATAGGTAGAAAGACAGACACGGACAGACATAAAGCCAGACAGACGGACAGACAGACAGACAGACAGACAGACAGACAGACAGACAGACAGACAGACAGACAGACAGACAGACAGACTTAAATGCAGATAGACAGACACAATTTCCTTTATTTCAGATTTCTAAAAGAAGTCTTTTTCAATAATTACTTTGTTTTCAATGAAGTTGTCTAAAATAGTTCTTCTTAAAACATCCTTGAGAAGGGTTAAGAACACTTTTAGTTTTCTAAATTCTTTGAAAAGAATTCTTTAAGAAAAATTAAATCATTTTGCCAGACAACCAATTCCTTTCTTTAAGAAATATTTAATACGTCTTTTAAAAGAAATCAGAGTTCTTAAATAATTCTTATTTCTTCTTAGATATTCTTTAAGAAGTCTAAAAGATTTCTTCAAATATTCTTTTGAACGTCTGATCTTAATACATTTTTTAAAAGAAATCAGAGTTCTAAAATAATGCTCATTTCTTTTTAAATATTCTTTAAGAAGTCTAAAAGATTTCTTGAAATATTATNATTTCTTCTTAAATATTCTTTAAGAAGTCTAAAAGATTTCTTCAAATATTCTTTTGAACGTCTGATCTTTAATACATCTTTTAGAAGAAATCAGAGTTCTTAAATAATTATCATTTCTGTTTAATATTCTTTAATTCTTTGAAAAGAATTCTTTAAGAAAAATTAAATCGGACAACCAATTCCTTTCTTTAAGAAATATTTAATACGTCTTTTGAAAGAAATCAGAGTTCTAAAATAATGCTCATTTCTTTTTAAATATTCTTTAAGAAGTCTAAAAGATTTCTTGAAATATTATTTTGAACGTCTGAAGTTATCTATTAGTATTATTTTAAAATCCTCTTAAAGTGATCTAGAAAAAGCAATAATATTTCTTCAATACCTCTTAGTAAACTTCTAGATGTCTTTAAATGTTATTTTAAAAAGAGGTTTTTCTCAAAAATAAGATATTCTTAAATTTCTTTTATATGACTGACTAGTGCGAATTGAGAAAACTGTACGAAGTAATACTGAGAGAAATAAGTTTTAAAAGTTTCCATTTCCATCACACGAATTACATTTAAACGAAAAATTTAATTCATTGAAGAGTTATTTATTTGAAAGTTGAAATATCCGGGAGGACTGGTTTGTTTGCAATATACCAATATACAAAAAATCGATTTGCTCGAGTTTTCTATAAGATATTTGAATTCTGAAAACA
Source organism: Megaselia abdita (assembly GCA_001015175.1). Taxonomy (NCBI): domain Eukaryota; kingdom Metazoa; phylum Arthropoda; class Insecta; order Diptera; family Phoridae; genus Megaselia; species Megaselia abdita. Next base: position 12,787 of record JXPG01037506.1, on the reverse strand, counting down.
GAAAAATGATTCTTAATCATCTAGAGTTCAGTATGAGTTAAACATAAATTTTGTTTGTTTAGTTTTTTAATAGACGATTTGGTCTATATGATTTTTTGCTTGCCTAGAGATGAATGATTTAAGAGCTCTCAAATAATACTTTTCTAAACCGAGAAGTCCCGACACATATTACCATTCTTTTCAAAGAACTTTTCGTTCTTCTTTTATAAAAAAAGAACAAAATTAGACAAATTAAAGATTTCTTAAAGAAGTTGTCTGTTTCTTGGGCTTCGCTTTTCACTTTTTTTTTCGATCCTCGTTTCACACATAGGATGACAACATTTTTAATATCACTTCTACACCTTGAGCCCCATCTTCATCGTTTCGTGAATTATGTTTGTTGCGATTCCAAACAGAAATTAATATTATGAACTAAGAAACAATTTTAATTATTCAATGTCATCCGTTGAAATACTAAATGGTTCTTTTAATATTTTTTCCTTTGAACCACTCTTAAGAAAATCATCACAAAAAATCTAAAATTAAAATTACATTCGTAGTAACAAAATAAAATAATAAGGTAGTTGTTTGGTTGAAGTCCTCTCGCTCTCCAAAAACTGTAACGATTCTGAGCTCGATCCTCAGTGCGGAATTCTTCTTAAGAATGTTTCTATCGTATGAGGAGGTACTGCCTGATGCAACCCCTGTCTCGTATCTCTAATGCACTCTTTAAAATAGCAGACAGCTCCTCACTGATTTTATTCATAGGAGGAGGGAAAACTAAAGCACTGATGTAAAAAACACGTGGTAAACTCATAGGAAAAACAAATTCCTTAATATCACTGATACACCTTGAGTCACCTCTGACTCAAATATGCCTTAGCCTGAGAACAAATATGCCTTTGAAACTCAACATACCTGCGACACCGAGGAGGATTCGAACCCAAAACTCTCTCTCGCCTTCAACTCTAACTATTCTGAGTTCGATACTTGGTACCTCTGACTAATTGTGTGAATTACACGAAGCTAATATCAAAAGTATAGAACACATGAGTTAATTTTCGTTTGTCTCTGAATCTTTATCAATTATTTTTTTATCCGTAATTTATACTGTTCAAAAAATAAATTTCTTCGGGATTCAAACCCAAGACAATAAATTCCCTAAATTTTGTTTTATTTTAAATAATGTTAATTAAGTAGAGAATACGAAAATGGAAGTTGGGTTTGTGGTTGAATTGAGGTGTGGATATATGGATGTAGGTTGGATATACGTATATGAATTGATGGGTTTATGGATAGTATGGCTGGATAGAAAGACGTGTATATGAATGCGTGAATGGTACATATAGAAATGGGTGTATGGATTAAGGGTTCATATTTGGATGGATGGGTTTTTGGATGGATTAGATTGCATATATATATGGATGATGGATTTTTAGGTTGGTAGATGGATTGGTGTAAGTTGGGTATACGTATACTGGATTAATATGGATGCATGGATTGATAGGTTTATGGGGGGTATGGATGGATTGCTTTGTGAATGGATTTTGTATATCAGTTTTAAAGGAAATTCTACAATTAAGCCAGCAAAATTGATATGATTCTTATTCTTAATGTAATTTCTAGCAAATCAAAAAACAAAACTTATTTAAGCCAATCGTAATAGTCCTTTTTTAATTTTTATCTTTCTTACTCTCATTTTAGCTTAGTTTTTCGTTAGTTCTTATGATTGTCTTTATTATTAACTTTCTCCCTTAAATTAGAACAAAAATGAATATCTAAAAATACTATTATAAAAAAACGCATTTCCTTCAAGTGCATTGAGTCAGTTGACTGGCCAGCCCAACCCTATTACTCAGTAAACATGCATAACACAGAAAAAGAGACGTCTCACATAAAAATAAGCAAAACCGTATATATTTATATGAAATATAATCTTTTTTTATAATCAAAAGTAACGACGACAAAACATGATATTATTTTCTAATGAAAAGGAAATTTAAGTCGTTTTGTTATCACCTTTGAGATCTTAATTAATCACTGTGATGGATCTAAAAATCGATAGTGTTGTGCTGTGCTGTCGACGCAAGGGATTGGAATGGATTGGTAGTAGAAAAACTTGACGAAGACGACGACCTAGAAATCGACGATTAGAAAATACCGATAAGAAAAAAATATATATTTATTTATAAAGAAAGACGGTTTGAAAATGGTTTTCTGTTTTTTTTCCTTCGATTTTTTCCAGTTCAGATAAACCAAGTATTCGGTATTCGGAAAGTATAAAGCAAACTGAACAGTTCAAGTGGAAATTATCAATTATAAAAAGATTTATTAGTAAATCAAAATCAAACAATTTGATTTTAATTGGAATTTTATCAATTTTTTTATAGACTGGTATATATGGTTTTTAAGATGGTGTAATGTTATTTTTTTACTTGAAATAAAAATTAGAGTTATAAAGCTAAGTTATAAAAAAAGGACCATTCCTATTGGCTTAGAGAAAACGGAGCTTTTGATTGGTTAGAATTTTGATTTAATTTTGTTGCTAAAAAGAGACTGGAAGAGAAGATATTTAGAGGAAAGAAATATTTTTCAAAGAAAATATAAAAAAGAGATTAATCCTATTGGCTTAAACAAGATCTTTTTTTTTATTGGTTTAAATTCGTAAAATATAAAAGCACCAGAAAACATACTTACCAAATACCTAACATGAAATTTATCTTTTATTTGTGTTCAATTTTAAATGACATCCAATCAATTTGCTTAAAAAGAGACAGATAAAAAATAGACAATTCCTATTGGCTTATACATGTTTTAATTTTGATTCGTTAGAAAATAAAAATTTAATTTATCTACTTAAAATAACAGATCAAAAAAATGAACAAAAATTTCTCCAAGTGAACCTGATATCTTCCTCTATATTCACAATAAAATTACCATCCCATTAACCACCTCCTACCCACTTTGTTTCTCCCATAAAAAACCTTATCCCTCCAATCAAAAATTTTATTAAATTCAAATATTATAACTTCAGCTTCAGTCATTTTTCCTATAAGCAGAGAAATACTTACCAGCCAAGTAAGCAAAGCAGGCAAACAAAACAGTCAGTTCACAGAACCACATCCAGATATACCAGCTACATTTCTGATAGTATGTTCTACATATCTTTTTAAACACAGGGTGGTTGGTTTGTGTTTGAGTTAATCAGCTGGTTTTTTGGGTGGTTAAAATTAATCAGGTGTTTCATTTCACTGATTTTTTGTTGCAACATTGCCGGATACAAGGCTTTTTTATGAACGGGATTTTTGGAGTCTAGAATGTAGAGAATCTGTCATCCTACACCGAAGCCTACTTTCCTTTGAGATACTTTTATCATCTGTTCAAAATGAGTCATGTGTTTAATATTGCCTGTGAAGATTACTTTAGAATTCAATATTGCCGGTGAATCTAATTTTATAATTCAACATTGCCGGTAAATATCATTTCTAAGACACAACACTGCCGGTCAAGGTTTTTTAATTACTTATAATTCCTTCCCTCATCATAAAATCTATCCACCTGCTCCACAAAAATCCCACAACATAACCAAAACCAAACACCCTATGTGCTTTGCTTATATACACATATAGTTAGTAACTACAATAAGCAAAAAAAATAATATAATAAAAACGAGAGTTATCAAAATAAAAATCTAATCTGCTTATAACGATCAATTTTTGTTTCATTCGTTGGTGTAATGTTGGTATACTTTGGATGTATATATACATGGTTGGTATGGAAGTTCCTATCTCTAGCTATCTATCTGAATATAGTTTGTATGGAAATGGATTGTCGAGAGATAGAAGAGATAAGGAGCTGTGCTGTATAGTATTCCAGACCACGCTTCTGGCAGCTAGGAGCGTTACTTTATTTTCTAGTAGATTTTATCTCAATCACATTTACAATATTATGAATGTCATACGTATGTGTATTTGTGCTAAACAACTCAAGGTTTTCGGTTTTTTACATTCTGGGTTTTTTTTCTTGATTATTTTTGAGTGGGTTTTATTGATTGAGTGGAATGGAATTTTAGGCTTTTTTGATTGAGTGTTTTTGGAGGAGGGTTTTCGTATATACTTTTTTAGAATGTTTAGGTAGTTATAGAGAAAATAGTTAACTTAGGAAAAATTAAAGAATAATTAAAACCTGGATTTTTAGGTTTTTTTGATTGATTGATTGATTGATTGAGGCATTCATCCTCTATATAATTGAAATTGTGTATTTTGAGTCACTTAAATTTGTTTATGGGTTTTTATTGTTTGTGGGGAAAGGAATTTCAGGCTTCTTTGATTGAGTGTTTTTGGAGGAGGGTTTTCTACTTTATTTTTTTTTATTGATTTTATTAAAGTTTTTAAAAATTTAAAACAAATTGAGAAAATAGTTAATCAGAGTAATTTTCGAGTGTTTTCGATTAGTTTTTTTATCGATTTTACATTTTATAAACAAATTGAGAAAATAGTTAATCAGAGTAATTTTGAGATTTTTTAAATTTTTTATGTTTTTAATTGATTGAAATGGTGATACATTTATCCTCTTACTAGTTGAAATTTAAGTTTTCGAATAAAAGAAAAGCTTAGCAAATAGGCCTTTCTTGAGTAACTTCATTTTTGAATAGGTTTTTATTTATTTCAGTCCTTTTTGATTGAGTTTATGGAAGAAGGGATTTTTATTGATTTTAATAAAACGTTCAAGAGCATTTTCTTTTTTAAAACTACCCGGATTCCTAGGCTTTTTTGATTAGCTGAAATTCTAAGGGATTTTTTTTGTTGTTTTTTTTTTTTTATTTTATTAAAGCGTTTAAAAAATTTAACTTAAACTTTAGGAAAATGTTAAGATTAAGAATTTTAAAAAATCCTGGATTTTTAGGCTTTATATAGCTTCTAAAATGTTGAAGTTAAGAATTTCGGAAAATGTCAAGATTAGGAATTTTAAAAAATCCTGGATTTTTAGGCTTTATATAGCTTCTAAAATGTTGAAGTTAAGAATTTCAAATAATGGAAAAGTATTTTAAGTCTTTTTAAGTGGTTGACCTCAAATAAAACCACTCAAAATATTAACAAAAATTAAATTTAACAAAACTTTTATAATTTTTAAGATTTCTGAAAACCTGGATTTTTAGGTTTTTGTTATTTATTGAATTTGTGAGGGATTGAGGACTTAAAATAAAATGAAAAGTGTTTCAAGAGTCTTTTACCATATAAAATAAAAACTATCAAAAATCTAAAAACCTTAAATAGGCTTTTTTAATAAATCAAATTCGCAAGATATGCTTGATTTCTGCTTTACTAACTATTCTTAGAATTATTTAAAAAAAATAAGGATACTCAAAAAAATGAGTATAAAAACCTTGGAAAGTATTGAATTACTCAGTAATCTTAATTAATGTTTTGCCAGACAAAGCATTAAACAACTGACAAAAAACAATAGCCCTAGAAAACCTTCAGAAATTCAAAATTGAGTATAAAAAACATTAAAAAATAGGATTTTATGAGTGAACGGGAGTTTCAGGCTTTTTCATTGAGTTTCCTTTTTTTTTTTTGAGGTGAAAACTAGGATAATTTTTTTGATTTAGAAAGTTTCTTAAAAGTTTTTTTCCATCGTTAACCTCAAATAAAACCACTCAAAATATAGAGTTTAAAAAGAACCTTTAAAAACAATTTTTTAGAGTCTTTTGCTTTCTATAATGAATTCGCGAGGGATGATGGAATTTTTATTTTAGTGAACAAAGACTAAAAACTAAATAAACACTCAAAAAATTTGAGCGAATTTTTCCTTTTTTTGATGTGATTTTTATTTTGTTGATAATTAACACAGAAGACAAGTAATAACTACTGATTTCAAACAAACAAAAACATTTAAAATCCTACTCAAAAGAATTGAGTGCAATAAAAAACACCTTGAAAAGAAGGCTTTTTATTGAGTGAAAAGGTTTTAAGAAAATTTAATAAGAAACACTAATGAAAGAAAAACAAATTAGACGAACCAATCTTCAAACCACTGAAAAAATGTAGTGTAAAAAACCTTAAAAATAGGCTTTTTTGAGTGCCCTCAATAAATCTTCAACTTTCTATATAAAATTGAATATAATTGAATAAACGAGAAATGCTTGATATTAGCTTTACTGAACATGATTAACTAGTCTTAAATTTACTTTAAAAAAAAAGCCTATTTTTTTTTATGGTTTTCTTTCTTTCAGGTTTTTTGAGTGATTTTTCGTTTACAATTTTACAGGTAATTGCTTTAGAAGACAAATAATCCCTGCTTACCAGAAAAAAAAACCATTTAAAACTCCACTCAAAAAAAATGAGTACAAAAAAAGCCTTGAAAAGAAGGCTTTTATTGAGTGACTCTCTCCCTCAAAATCAAAATAATCAGAATAAAAATAATCAGGAAAAAACATTTAAAACTCAACTCAAAAAAAATTAGGTACAAAAAAAAAGCCTTGCAAAGAAGGCTTATTTAAAAAAACATTTAAGACTCCACTCAAAAAAATTGGGTGTAATTAAAAAAACCTTGAAAAGAAGGATTTTATTTATTGAGTGACTCTCTCCCTTAAAACCTTCAATAATCAGAATAACAATAATCTGAAAAAAACCACTTGAAAACCCACTCAAAAAATTGGGTGTAATTAAAAAAACCTTGAAAAGAAGGATTTTATTTATTGAGTGACTCTCTCCCTTAAAACCTTCAATAATCAGAATAACAATAATCTGAAAAAAACCACTTGAAAACCCACTCAAAAAATTGGGTGTAATTAAAAAAACCTTGAAAAGAAGGATTTTATTTATTGAGTGACTCTCTCCCTTAAAACCTTCAATAATCAGAATAACAATAATCTGAAAAAAACCACTTGAAAACCCACTCAAAAAATTGGGTGTAATTAAAAAAACCTTGAAAAGAAGGATTTTATTTATTGAGTGACTCTCTCCCTTAAAACCTTCAATAATCAGAATAAAAATAATCTGAAAAAACCACTTGAAATCCCACTCAAAAAATTGAGTGTAATTAAAAAAAAACCTTGAATAGAAGGCTTTTATTGAGTGACTCTCTCCCTTAAAACCTTCAATAATCAAAATAATAATAATCAGAAAGAAAAAAAACCACTAGAAACCCCACTCAAAAAAATTGAGTACAATAAAAAGGAACCTTGAAAAGAAGGCTTTTATTGAGTGACTCTCTCAATTAAAACCTTCAATAATCAATAAGAAAAAAAAACACGTCTACATAAATTACGGAAACAATCAACAGTCCATCACTATAAATACTATGAAGCGAACAAAAGTCAGTTGTTGAGTCATATTTGAATATATTCGCAACCAGCACAACAACAAAAAAATACTTGAGATTCCAAAAACTGATAATGAAAAATTTTAATATTTATTTATTAAAAAAATATATCTCGTTTCCTCTTTAAATATTTTCTAGATAAAAACAAGAGGAGAATGGGCGGACGATAATAACTTTTTTGTTGCGCTCTCTGGTTCTGCTGTTAAGTCTCCTCTGTGTATTTTCTGTTTTTTCTTTGTAACTGGAGGAGTTGAAGTCTCGCAGTGTTTCCAAGTTATATTATTTAGTATTTCAAACTTGTTTCCCCATTTAAATATATCAATTGTAATCGCTCATATAATAACGTTTTATCTTTCTGTTGTTTTGTTGCAGGTGATTGCCAAGAAAATACCGAAGAAATGACTGTTGAACGAGGTAAGTTGGTAGTTTTTTTCTTCACTAGTTTTTGTTCGATTTTGATTCTATGTGGGAATTTTATTTCCTCTGTGTTTTATTTCCCTTGAATGTGAATATCCGGTTAATGGTAAGGATCAGTTGTTTTATAGATGAGTTTTGAGGGATTCTCGCCTTCCACTCTGGCGATTCTCAGTTCAATCCTCAGTGAACACATCATTTTTCATAAGATTTTTTCTTTTGTGGGAGTCGAAGACGCCACCCTCGTCGTTACGATGTGGATTTATAATATACTCGTTAAAATTGCAGTGACTCTATTCAGACGAAGAGGGAAAACTAAAGCACTGATGTAGAAAAGCAGATGGTAAATAGGAAGCATTCCTTAATATCACTGCTACACAGGGTATTTCTACTCCTCAATTATTTGTTCACTTTTTGCCTTCTACTTATATAATCAGTATTGATGAGATTTGACTTTTAATCCTAGTCTTTAGAAGAAGAGACATGAGATGTGCTAAACCCCGGGAGATCTCAGTGCAATTTATTTTAAACCCAATACTGTTTATTGATATTCAGCTAAAACAGACATAATTTTGAGGACGTTGTAATATTAGTAGAGAATAATTGAAGATATTTTTACTCCTCAAAAAGAACAGCCATGTGAATTATTGTGAGATACACTAAACCACCGAGAGATCTCAGTGCAATTTCATCTTCTACTAAATTATATCTATGACTTTATAATGTGTGTTGAATTCCGAGAGATCTCAGTGCAATTTCAGTTTAAACTAAATGTTTTATACACAAATGATTTCTGGATATGTGATGTATTTTTCGATTCCAATCTGCACAGGATTTCATTTTGGAACTTTACGTTCAATTTTAATGAGGATTTAAAGATCTTCCTAATCCTTAATTCCTATAAGGAATGTCAGTGTAAAACTAAAATTGTAGAAGAAATTCTAACATTAATGAAATGATTAAATAAGAAAATGCTTTCTTATAAATATCGTTTATTGATATTCAGCTAAACCAACTAAAAATTTGAAGACTTATGTAATTTGAGTAAAATTGAGATTACTTTTACTTCTCAAGAAGAACAGCAATGTGAGTTATTACGAGATACGCACAACCCCGGGAGATCTCAGGTCAATTTTACCTTCTACTGAATTCAATATAAATGGATCTAGCTTTATAATGTGAGATTTTCAATGAATATTTCGAGTCTATGCACAAGAATAAGAATCAAACCCATACATCAAACCATCTTACATTCCTTAATATCACTGCTACACAGATTACTTGTTCAGTTTTATTACTTCAACATAAATACGCAATATTGTAGATGTTATAATGCTAGTCTTAAGAAGATGAGACATGAGATATGCTAAGCCCCGGAAGATCTCAGAGCGTTTTTTTTTTTTTTCAAACTAAATACTGTTTATTGATATTCAGCTAAACAAAACATATACTTGAGGACGTTGATTCAAAATCTACACAGAATTTGTATCAATCTCTCTCGGCTTGCGGTCTCAGCGATCCAGTTTGTGATGTAAGCTCTTCTTCAAGGCAATCTAACCATCGTAACTGTTCTCGACCTTGACGTTGGGAACCTTTGGGTCTAGCTTGTGCGACCTTTTTTGGTGGGGTTTCATATGGCATGCGCCAAACTTGTCAAAGCCACCGAAGTTTTTGTTTCCGCACTCTATCTATGATACTGGAGTCTGTATATAGCTCATAGAGCTCATGATTGTATCGTATGAGCCACTTATTGTTTGCATACATAGGACCAACGATCATACGAAGCACTTTCCTCTCAAATACCTTCAGAAGATTTTTGTCTGATGCCCACAACTCAGCCGCATATATCAGAACTGGTATAATGAGAGTCCTGTAGATGTTTAGTTTAGAGCTTCTCCGGATGAATCTCGATTTTAACACTCTCCGTAGCCCAAACAGTGTTCGGTCAGCAAGGATGATTCTCCTTTTGATCTCTTGATTGATGTCGTTTTGGGTGTTAACTGAAGACCCAAGATACGTGAAATAAAAAGGTGATGAGTATCGATTAGATTTTCTCTGGTCTTTTCCAATATTTGTAGTAGCAGGAAGATCTGATAAGTCTTGGGTTTTTCGGGATTGGTAATATCCGATGATGGTGTTGGGATGTGACTGATTCCACGATACTTCTTGCAGTCCTTCTTATCGCCTTCTTATGATTCTCAGACTCCACTCGCTTGGCAACGTCATAGTCTACCATATCTGTTGGAAAACATGGTGTAAGTGCTCAACAAGATCCTCACTTTTAGATCCTGAACTTTTGTTGTTCTTCAACTTCGATATGGTCGCTTTAATCTCTGCGATTGAGGCTGGTGTCAGTTCCTCGGGATCCTCCTCAGAGATTAGACTAGCTGATGTTCCTGTTGGACCATTTCCAAGACAAATTTGAAGACGATGTAATATGAGTAAAATTTGTACTCCTAAAGAAGAACAGCCATTTGAGTTGTTTCGAGATACGGTCAACCCCAGGAGATCTCAGTGAAATTTCATTTTAAACTAAATACTATGTATTGATATCCAGCTAAGCCAAACGATGAAGACGATGTAGTATGAATAAAATTGATAAATTTTTACTCCTAAAGAAGAACAGCCCTGTGAGTTGTTTAGAGATACGCTCAACCTCGGGAGATCTCAGTGCTATTTCATTTTCTATGACTCTAGCTTGGATACTTTAAATGAAATCTTCAAGTCAATGCATAAGAATAAGAATCAAAACCATACATCCACCCTAATCGAACCATCTTAAAGTTCCATCAGAGCCACAACCTATCGCCTTAATTACCATCCCATTAGAAGACAAAAGACATATATCCCGCACACGAAACCAAACGAGCCAATCAGTCATTCGATCGAATGAAGTCATTTTTCAAACTAGCTAGAGTCTCTAATCAATGTGATGGACGATAAAATGACTGAAATAAAGAACCCCTATTAACATATCAAAACTAAATACGAAGGCGCCAAATCGAAGTGAGTCTCCCCTTTCACAGATAATTACATTAGCCCGAGACAAGAAAGAACCAACAACACCCATAGGAAGAGAAGACAACACAGAATGAACAAAAAATGATTAATTACACTTAGAAAAAGAAAAACAAATGTCTGGGCGAAGCTTACAGCTTGATAAAGGTGGTTATCTCTTCGAGAAGAAGAAGAAGTAGAACTCTAGCCATAGTCACAAGGAAAAAAAGTATATGGAGATTATGATAAAGAATGAAATAAAACTGGTAATGGGAATGCCGCCGGTAGGGCAGGCAACGTTCGTCGGTAGATATGATTTTCCTTTTTTGTTAATGAATGAAGCGAACGAAACGAGACTGAGCGAGATAAGGGGAATGTAATCATTTTTTGGACACAAAAACTGACAATGCTAATGCGTATTTTTTCTCTCTCTCTTTCTACTTCTATTTGTACGTTATCACAACGTTACCATCACAAGATGATTAACGATACTTTCTATATACTCTTATCTTTTTTGGTGGAGAGCTTTCAATAGAGGAAGGGTTGGTTTTTCGGGTTTTCTGTTTTTGTGAGCTCTTTTCCCGAGGTAATTGTGTGGAAATTGATTTGGGATTTTTCAGTGTTGGTTGTGAAAAGGTTGCTAATGATTTTGATTTTTTGGGTCCGGCAATATTTGGTTTGAAGCTACGCTGAATATATCAGGTTTTTATGCTACGTTGAAATCGCCTTGACATATTTTAAACATTACTTAAATAGAAAGTTCGAAATGTTCTTTTTAGGTGCAGTTTCTGAGGACTTTTGTTCTATTTTGGGACTCCGAATCGAGCTAGAAAATCAGGTTGACTTGAGTAAAAGTCTTATTACAGTCTATCGGGTTTTGTTCAGTTTAGGCTTGATGTTTATCCAATGAAAATGATTGCCATCTTTCTGCTAAATTTTCTATTCTAAAGCGAATCTTACATTTCGTGAACAAAACACTAAAAACCAAACACTCATTGAAAGTTAAAATTTCTATCGTTTTTATAGATATAGAAGCTTTAAGACTATACTGTTCTATTCAGAATATAACACCTTCATAACTACAAGGCACATCCGTATATAGTATCACAAGTTGCTTTGCGCAAGTTCACTAGTCGTAGACAAACCATAGATGTGAAAACTTTCGGAATCTGATGATTTCATCTTAAGCCTAAGCAGTTGAAGTTTTCTGGTAGGTGTTTCGTTTCAGTGGTAAACATCAGACTATGAAAGTTTTGTTGTCTATTATTTGTCTATGTTACCATACTATACTTAAATGTTTCACAACTTGAACGTTTATAATAACTTTCATCAATAGTCATCTGTCAATCCAAATACTCGTCAATCAATCAATTAATCTTCCTCCTGCTCATCTGGCAAGTTAATCAGTCCACCCACACTTCTACCAATCACTAATTCTTTCTGTTTATTCATCAATAAGTCAATCAATCCGTCCATCCAAAGACAAGATAGGAAAAATAAAAGTTGCATTTTTAAGATAACAGATGGCGCTG
>JXPG01037477.1:0-16249 GCA_001015175.1 Megaselia abdita | reverse complement strand
TTTTTTTTTTTGTTTAACCTTTTCAATTATTCCTACATTTTCAACTTCATCAAAAATCCTACATTTCATCTTTAAAATTCCTACATTTTGCTCCTCAAAAATTCCTACATTCCTTCGAAGGAATTGAAAAATATCGCTGAGCACCCTGTTATATTATAAGAACCAACCAAAAACTTGATCTTAATTTACAATATCTCCAAAATATTTAGTGGTGTAATTTTAAGTTTCGATTTTTGTATTTGATCAAAAATAACTTTTCAATCAACTTAAAATAATAGTTATATCGTTCTATAAAATGAACGAACATTTTTCTTCTACTAAATGTATAGTAATAGTAGAAAATAACATTTTAAAAAATGTTCCAGATAAGGATGTTGTAACAAGTTTTGAAATTATCATTATTTAGATAAACAAAGAGCTTTGAAATAGTTAAAAAGCAAGAACTATAAAATATATTTAAAAACAAAATCACTGAAGTTTTTTCTTAAAATGTTAACAACAAAATATCGTGTAAATTGCTATAAATTTTACTGGATCATCACATCGCCAATTGTTATTTTCAATCTTAGTAAAATCGCGACCAGTTTAATTCTCTTTTGACAGGAAATCTTCGTTAAAATATTAACTCATATCCTCGAAGAAATTATTTGTATTATTGGTCAAGACTGTTTAAAATTAGGTTTCATTGTTTAGAAGCTCAACAAATTCTTCAACATTTAACAATATTTTAAAATGTATTCAAAGGTACATTTCAGGAAATAAAACCTGAATGAATCTATTTTATCAAAGGAGTTTATTTTGTAAAATATTTTTAGTAGATCAATATTAAGACTTCCTAATGAATGTAACAATATTTTTGAATTCATCGAAAGAGTAAAATTGTTCTTAACATATATAATACCACAGCTGTTGTACATTACACATTAAGAAGTACACAAAAATAAATTGTTGATTGTTTTAGAATTTTCTAATTTAAGTGCAATTTTATTTAAAAACATTTAAACATTAAATGTGTGGGGATACTTTTGAAGAAAAAAGAGGACTTAAAAAGGCTTATTTTACTCTCTGCATTTTGAAATTCCAAGAAAAATTTACAAAATACCTTGTAATTTAAGAGCACTGTCTTCTGTTGGTTCATTGCCATATATGGATTAATTGATTAAAATTGATTCGAATTTCAAGCTTTTCAAAACTTCACAAATTTACCAAAGTTAAAGCTTAAATTGAAATCTTATTTTTGAGATTCTGTCTATATTCATGAAGACTTGTCTTACACAGAACAGTCTGAAATGCGTTCAGTGAGAATAATCAAATACTTCCATTTCTCAAGCATCACATGCAATTCAAGCTTTTTCAAAAGAATTACCTTCAGGCGTTAATTCAATCTCAAGCGCTTGAGCTCTTTTTTGTTAGGGGAAGTATTGGGATGTTCGATTCCCATCGTTCTCATTTTTTTTTTTTTTTACTTTTAGATTGAGTTTTTCCTGCATTAATAAAATCTGAAACAAATTTCAGTTTTTTTAAATCACTAAGGTTATTTATGAAGTTTTAATGCTAAAAAAAAAGGGAGGTCAAATAAGAACAGTAGTGAAAATTTGATAATGTCATCTTTAAAATTTGCTTGTGGCGCGGGATTAAAAAATAAAGAAAAGTGAAAAAAATAATTCGCGATTAAAATTTTGATGTGCCTTTCCTTGAAAGTTATTGTTTGTTTTGGTAGCTGTTTTTGACGTACTTTAAGTTTTGGTTACCATATGAAATCATATAAGTTTTACAAAATCGCGTGGAAGATTTTGGATATCTGGCAATTAATTCTTAAGAGTGAATACGTCATTAAGTTCTTATAATTATTAAGAAGATATTTGCAATTGTTTGAAATTTAAATATCTTTACTACTGCAAAACATATGCATACTTTGCATTTCTTTTATATCTATGCAAAAACATGTGTTTTTTTTTATGTTGGAAATCCATTTAATATTTTTGAAACAAAATTTATATTTTTCTATATTTTAAATCGCAAGCTAAAAGTGTTAGGGACTTTGAAGAGTGATATCTGGCAATTGATTCTTAAGAGTGAATACGTCATTAAGTTCTTATAATTATTAAGAAGATATTTGCAATTGTTTGAAATTTAAATATCTTTACTACTGCAAAACATATGCATACTTTGCATTTCTTTTATATCTATGCAAAAACATGTGTTTTTTTTTATGTTGGAAATCCATTTAATATTTTTGAAACAAAATTTATATTTTTCTATATTTTAAATCGCAAGCTAAAAGTGTTAGGGACTTTGAAGAGTGATTGCCAGTGTTCGAATCCCATTGCCAAAATAAATAGTGAAGTATTTAATGAATCTCAAATACTACTGGGCCGGTTGGAAAACTCTCAATAAAGGAATTCAAAATATAATTTTCCCTTTTAATATTTACATTATTTTTATATGACATCTTTAAAAAAGATCTGTTAATAAATGTTGTTGGGATTTTACATTTCCTTAAAATATACCTTCCAATACACTTTAGCTCAAGTGTTTTAACTAAATCTGGATTGTATCTTTATGGCCAATAAATAATAAAAGTAATATTTTCAGACATTTTTAAGTTTTCACTATTTCTCAAAAATGTTCTTAAAACTTACATTCAGTTTGATCTTGTCTTATACTGAAATAATTGTTTCTGTCCGAATCTTTCACATATTTCATTCGATATTCAAGATTTAGATTTAAAAGTGAAGCATATAAAAAGAGGCAATATATCAATATATTTTAGTATTTATGTATTTAAATGAATGTACAATTAATTCTTAATATATTTATTGTTGAATTTCTTCGTGACTCCAATTATTCTTAATTGTTCCATTTTAATTGAATTAATTGAAAGCAAATGTTCAAATGAAGAAAGCTTCTTTTAATCATACACCTTCGAAACCTTTGCATAGTAAGATTTACAAAGCTGTAAAAAAATGTAAATGTATATCTCGTTCGAGGAGAAGCATCAAGTGTACCAAACCTCCTTCAATCATTAATTATGGAATCATGACCTATGCAAAATATTCTCCTTCATTCAATTAAAATAATATCCGAGAAAGTTCTGGAATGCCTGAAACATGTCTCTTATTTTGTGTACGAAGATGTTTTAATAATTTTTGGAACTTTCGAATTTTGGAGGATTTACCAAAGATATTTGCCGAACTGTTTGAAATCTAAAATTGTTCATACTTTTAACATAGACAAGTATTATAATGTAAAACACATAGCATATAACAACTTTTTTTAATATTTTTAAATCTTTTATACCTTGAAGAAAAAAGAGGACTTAAAAAGGCTTATTTTACTCTCTGCATTTTGAAATTCCAAGAAAAATTTACAAAATACCTTGTAATTTAAGAGCACTGTCTTCTGTTGGTTCATTGCCATATATGGATTAATTGATTAAAATTGATTCGAATTTCAAGCTTTTCAAAACTTCACAAATTTACCAAAGTTAAAGCTTAAATGGAATAGTCTGAAATGCGTTCAGTGAGAATAATCAAATACTTCCATTTCTCAAGCTGTTCCGAACTGTTTGAAATCTAAAATTGTTCATACTTTTAACATAGACAAGTATTATAATGTAAAACACATAGCATATAACAACTTTTTTTAATATTTTTAAATCTTTTATACCTTGAATTAATATGCTTTCGTAATTATTCGGGTTTAAAAGTATTAACAGACATGCAAAAATTAGGATTTTGAAAGTCATGTGGTGCAGCTTTGTCCAAAATCACTCAAAATAATATAAACTCCTAAAAAAAATTAACAAAATCCACAAAATCTTTCAATAAGAGAACCGTGTCTACTCATTCTTAAAATAACTTATACAATCATTAATTAGTTCACAAACTTTCTAATTGTTCTAATGTTTCGCAAAATTATAATTTTGTTTTTTAATTACTGCAAATAATTTTCAAAAAATATTAAAAAAAAAAAAAGTATGAGCACACAAATAATATTATCAATAATATAAAAGTATTTGTTCGGTTTGCAAATATCCTCTCCGAAAGGTAAGCATGTGAATTTTAAGCAGCTTCCTCCAAAATCTTTCCAAATTATGAATTTAAGCCAATTTCCTAAAAAAAAAAAACTACAACAAAAATTCTCTTCCCCCAACAGACAAAAACGAACTACCACAGCCGAAGAGAATCCTTTTTCCAAGAGAAAAAATCCACATTGGATGGAAACAGAGTCCTTACAAGTGGAATGTTGGAGCTGGGATGACTAATGTTGGCAACACTTGCTACTTGAATTCAACTCTTCAGGCGTTGTTCCACGTTCCTGCCATCGCGAACTGGTTAATGTCGGACAAAGACCATCGGGAGAGATGTGAACAAGAAAACGGTGTTCAAGGTGGGTGTATTGTGTGTGCAATGGCAAAGACTCTCATCCAGTCTCAGCAGAACAACCAGCCTATTCGTCCTCACATGATCTACTCGAAGCTTCGATTGATCTGTAAACACATGATGATGGGAAGACAAGAAGACGCCCATGAGTTTCTCCGCTACTTAGTTGAAGCTATGGAGAAGTCCTACTTGAACAGATTCAGAGGCAGTAAAGAACTAGACCAACACAGTAAAGAAACCACACCGATGAATCAAATTCTCGGGGGATACTTGAAAACCGCGGTCCGGTGTCTTTCCTGTAGCCACGTTTCCACAACTTTCCAGCACTTTGAAGATATCCTCCTGGATATCCGCAAATCCGACAGCATCGAAGAAGCCCTTGACACGTATTTCGCCCGTGAGAGGTTAGAGGACATGGGCTATAAATGTGAGTCTTGCAAAAAGAAAGTAACTGCCACAAAGCAATTTTTCCTAGAGCGCGCCCCGATTTCCCTTTGTATTCAGTTAAAGAGGTTCTCGATTGTGGGAACAAAGCTCAACAAACACATAACAATCAAACCGCGGTTGGACTTGTCGAAATATTCATCGAAGAGGAACAGTGAGTCGTGGAACTACCGTTTGGTCTCGATGATCACCCATTTGGGGTCATCCCAACACTGCGGGCACTACACAGCGATTGGAATGTCGGAGAACGACACTTACCACCAGTTTGACGACAGTTATGTCAGACAGATTTCCGTGCAAAATGTCCTAAACACGAATGCCTATGTAATTTTCTACGAATTGGACAATGGTAGACAGCCACACAAGTCACAGCCTTCATCCACAGTGACATCAGCCACACAAAACGAAAACAAACCGCCGGTTATGATCGGGCCACAGTTACCAACCACCAATGGTTCCTCTGTCACAAAGATCGTTTCCACTCCCACAAAACCATCGACACCGTCAAAGATTATGTTTCAATTCAAAAATAAGTCTGAAAACGATAACAAGACTACTCCTAATGAAAAAGATCACCGCTACACACTGCCAAGTATGCCCAAACTGGAAGAGGTTTCTGTTAAAAACACAAATGTTGCAGTTTCCCCAAAACCAGTTAAACCCGTGGTGAAACCAACTATAACTACACCGGTGTCCGCTAAGAGTCACCCGTCCCCAGTGAAAACACCAAGTCCGACAAAGAACCCACTGAAAAGAAGCCTTGTGCCCTACGAGTCCGAGTCTGACGATGAAGAAGAGCTGGAAAATAAAGTTAAACTGCCACCAACACCCACGACCCCCAAGAACGAAGTGTGTCTTTACGATAGAGACGATGAACTCGTCTTTATTGAGAATAACTCGTCAACTTCTTCTCCATCGACTTTGTCCCCGGACAGTCCGAAAAGATCGAAATCCTCCACACCATCGCCACCCGTCATCAAGTCCATGAAAACTGGAATCTGGCAAGTGACCTCTATAAACCCAGCTGATGGAAAAGAACTTGTGAAGTCCTCCAGTTCTCCGAAGAAATCGGTCAGCATGGAAAAACTCTTCACTAAGAAAGATGTCACCGTTGTCAAAAGGTGCAACAGTGACAGTGGTCAAGTTGTTGGGGAACTTTTGAAAATGTCACACAGAGGATACGGCGCCCCAGTTTTAAGCTGGAATGGCAAAAATAGTGCAATGGAAAAGGAGGTGAGTTTTTTGTTTTTTAATTATATTAGCGGTTTTAAATATATATATGATTAATGTTTGTTTTTGAAAAATATTGAGGCAATATAGATTTCTTCAATAGTGTTTCAAAATATAATGAAAAACTATTGAAGAAATCTAAAAAAAAATATCAATTTTTTTAAGTTACAATAATTTTAAGAATAATGAAAATTTAAAATTCATACACTTAAAAAAATGGTTTAATTTAGAATTTTATTTTCTAATGTAAATTTTTTTTAAATTTAAAAACTAAATGTTTTTACTTTGAATACAAAAATTTAACACATGACATTAAAATAAACAAAAAGCTAAACGCTTTAAAAAAAATTAAATTTAAAACACTGAAATTTAAAAAATCTGGAAATCTCAAAAGCTATTTTAGGTAAAAAAATTGGAATAACTTGAAAAAAAAAAAACGATAAATTTAAAACAAAAATAATAATAAATAAAAAAAATACGGATAAATACAAAAACAAAAGGAATAGTAATTTAGTTTTAAAGTAAATATTCAGAAAAGAAATAGTTTTTAAATTCAAATTCTAACAAAAAATTAGAAAATTACATTTAAAAAAATGTTTTAGATAGAGATTTCGTAATTTTGTTTTAAAACCTTTTTTAAAGGCCGATTTAGATATTTTAGTTGTTTTTTGCGTTCTTCTTAAGCTTTAAAAGGCTTATTTTACCCTCTACATTTCTTGTACGAACCCTGAGTTTAGAACTTTTAAATTATTGTTCTTGAAAAGGTTTGGAAAATTCAAATAAATCTAACTTAAATATGAGGAAATTGTTTTTTTATTTATTTAATTATACCGAAGTAAAAAAAATTAATAATTTTAAAACTTCTTCTACTTAAGAATAGAGAAAATACAAAGCTCAATAATAAATGCACTTAAAATGTTTAATTTAAAAAAACTAAGAAATGTTTTAAATCTCAAAGATAATAAATAAAAACAAGTTTCAAACTTAAAAAAAAAAAAAGAAAAAAATTACAATATTTTAAAAAATTAAAGAATAAAAAATCACCTTATATGATTCAAAAAATTTATTTAAAATTTTTTCAAAAAATCTTTAAGATTTTTTTAAAAAATGTTTAGAAATGACAAAAAGCTTTAAATTTAGAAGTTTTAAATTATTGTTCTTGAAAAAATGTTGAAAATTCAAATGTTGAGGAAGCTGTTAATAAACAAAATTATTAACATTACATTTTTGTCTTTTTAAGAGTTCAAGGTTAAAAACAATTTTTAGAATTTGAGATTTTAAAATTAAAAAAAAAAAACAATTTGCTCTTTAAAAACATGTACAATTTTAAAAATAAGAAATTTTTGTTCTTCAAAAGATATTATCAATTCAAAAACGTATGTTAACATTATAAAAAAAACTGTTTTTAGAGATTTAATAATTCTAAGCGGTTTTGAAAATTCGAATAGGTCTAACTTAAATATTGAGAAAACTGTTTTTTTTTTTTTTTTTAATTTATATAATTATACCGAAGGATAAAAAATTAATAATTTTAAAACCTCTTCTATTTAAGAATCAAGAAAATACAAAGCTCAATAATAAATACACTTTAAAAATGTAAAATTTATATTTATATTTTTTTTTTGTTTTTTTGTTTTAAACTTAGAACTTTTAAATTACAATATTTAAAAAAAATCAAAGAATATAAAACTCTTTAAAAATAATTTATTTTAAAATAATTGTTCAAACACTTCTGACTCAAATGTTTTTGGTTCTTAAATTTAAATAAAAACTTTGGAACAAAAAATTGATTTTTTTAAATTTTATTTATGATTTAAAAATTTAAGGAATAAAACTCTTTAAAAAAATCTTAGATGATTAAAAAAAATGTTTAATTTTAAAATTAAACCACTAAGAAATTTTTAAAAAATCTCAAAATTTAGAAAGGACAAAAGGCTTAAAAAAAAATTAAAATTTAGAGCTTCACAAATGTTTAGAGTTTAAGAATTTCAGAAACTACGAAGTCTTGGAATTAAAAAATTCTTGTTCTTAAAAACAACAAAAAATTTTGAGATTTAAAAAAAAAATGAATGAAAATATCAATATTCAAAAATACTAAGAAATTTTAGAAATCAAAAATTATAAACACTTTTAAAAAAATGCTTAGAAAACTTACAGTTAAGAAAAGTAGTTGGAATTGCATTTTTAAAATACTTTTAGTTTGCTTTGGGACCTAAATAAATGTTGAGTAAATTTTGAAATTATAAAAAATAATATTTTAGATATTTTACAATTCAGAGCTTTAAAGAAATTCCAATATTTAAAAAGCCAAGAAAACGTGCTCAAAGATTATTTCTAAATTTTTAAATTTGCCTTTACTCATTTTCAATATTTAAAGTTTTATTAAATGTTTTAAACATTAGTAATTCTCTTGTAAAGATTTAGAAACTTGGAAAACGGATAATTTCTTTTCTATTTAAACTTAATTTTTTTTTATGCTTTTATGCTAAAGAAAGTTTTAAATTATATTTGGATTTGTTCTTGATTGGTTAACTTTTTTTCATTTATATTACTAAATAAATAGTTTTGATTTTGATGATTTGGGGATTTTAAATTATAAACAAAATCTGTAGCTTTAAAAATAATAATTTAAAAATTTCAAAAATATATTTATTTTAGAAATAAAAAATTGAAAAAACTTTTGAAAAATTCTAAGAAATTTAATTGTTTAGAAATACAATAATTTTAGAATAAAAGAATGATAATACTTATGTTTTTTCATAATACTTTTTGTTTGTTTTTATGCCTAAATAAAATTTAAGGATAGTTTCAATTTCAAAATTTGAGGTATTTTTTTTAAGCTCTGAATTTTGCAATTATAAAAATATATATATTGGAAGATTTAATAATGTAGACAGAAGAAAGACTTGGAAATCGGATTATTTATTATAATTTCTAAAACTTTGTTTTGAGACTTTTATGCTTAGAAGTTTTAAATATGTTTAACTTATATTTTTAAAAATTTGATTAAAAAAATATTCAAGAAATCTCAAAATTTATAACTTTTAAATTATAATATTGTTAAGAATTAAGAAAAATCAAAGAACAAAAAATATTTTTAAAAATTTGTTATATTATTATCATTTTAAGCTTTATTAGTCCGTTTTAAAATTTTTTAATACTTCAAGAACGGGTAATGTTCTATTAAGTTTTTTCTTATTAAAAAATTAGAACTTTGAAATTCCATAAAAGGAATATTTGAGATATTCCACAACGTTTAGTTTCAAATATTATTTTATTTTACAATTTTTAGAAATAAAAATTTTAAACAATAGGAATTGTTCATTTCCTAATATTTCATGTATTTGTTTTAAATTCTGAGTATATTTTAGAAGCCACATTTCCACCTACAATTTTCAAAATATTGGAATTAAAAAAAAAAAACATTTCCAGGAAAAAAATCCCCCTCAAATAATTCAAAAATTAAAGTAAATAAAAATGTATCCACAATTTCCCACCATTCCAAAAGAACTGCAAAGCAACCTATAATTCCAAAACCCAACAAAAATAATGAATCAGCATTTACTCACGATTATTCCCAGTAAAAATAAAACTTTCCATAAAGAGAAATTGCGTCTCAGTGCAGTTCAGAACAGAAAGTTTCTTCCTGTGAGATCTTCTTTTCCACCACGTCATCTTCAGAACAACGAACGAACAAAAAATACTGCGAACGTATTACAACAGACATAAAATAAATACTTGAAATAAAAACGTGCCTTCCAAAAAATACACATGGCTTCGTTTACCTTCAAAAAAAGTACAGTCCCTACAGAACACTCTGTTCTCGAAGAACTTTTGACAAGAATTTTTCAAGAGGCAGCGTGGCCGAGTGGTCTAAGGCGCTGGTTTTAGGCACCAGTCAGAAATGGCGTGGGTTCGAATCCCACCGCTGTCAGATTTTTTTTTCGTTTCCTTTCAATGTTTTTCATAATAAAAATTGCCTTTCAATGTTTTTCATAATAAAAATTGCGTCATCAAAAAAAGTATTTTCTAAAGCACTTTTGACAAGGTATTTGTGTGAGGCAGCGTGGCCGAGTGGTCTAAGGCGCTGGTTTTAGGCACCAGTCAGAAATGGCGTGGGTTCGAATCCCACCGCTGTCAGATTTTTTTTTCGTTTCCTTTCAATGTTTTTCATAATAAAAATTGCCTTTCAATGTTTTTCATAATAAAAATTGCGTCATCAAAAAAAGTATTTTCTAAAGCACTTTTGACAAGGTATTTGTGTGAGGCAGCGTGGCCGAGTGGTCTAAGGCGCTGGTTTTAGGCACCAGTCAGAAATGGCGTGGGTTCGAATCCCACCGCTGTCAGATTTTTTTTTCGTTTCCTTTCAATGTTTTTCATAATAAAAATTGCCTTTCAATGTTTTTCATAATAAAAATTGCGTCATCAAAAAAAGTATTTTCTAAAGCACTTTTGACAAGGTATTTGTGTGAGGCAGCGTGGCCGAGTGGTCTAAGGCGCTGGTTTTAGGCACCAGTCAGAAATGGCGTGGGTTCGAATCCCACCGCTGTCAGATTTTTTTTTCGTTTCCTTTCAATGTTTTTCATAATAAAAATTGCCTTTCAATGTTTTTCATAATAAAAATTGCGTCATCAAAAAAAGTATTTTCTAAAGCACTTTTGACAAGGTATTTGTGTGAGGCAGCGTGGCCGAGTGGTCTAAGGCGCTGGTTTTAGGCACCAGTCAGAAATGGCGTGGGTTCGAATCCCACCGCTGTCAGATTTTTTTTTTCAAACTTTGTATGTGTATTAAGTAATAAGGGTAGCAACAAAAACCGGTTGTCTATTGAGATTCGATGTGACGATGTCGACATTATATGGAAGCACGTGAAATGTTTTTTTGTGGAATTTCACGAAGGTTTTTTTTCTTTTGTTTTTACTTTCGATTACATTTTTTGATTGACAGATGTTAAGACAAAAAACCAGCCGACCTTGTTGATAGTCTGTAAACAATAAAGCATCTGCTTGGCAACTCGACGATTGGTCTTGATGGGTTTATTATTGGAATTGAGGAAGTGATAAAGATCACTGACTTTTAAGCGGGAAAGAGGAGTTAGAATTTAATTGGTTTTGTTAGGGTTTGAATTTGGAATGTGCTGTTTTTGTGATGAACATTGGGAGATTAGCGTTTCTGTTGTGTCTTTTAGATATATTTTTTCGCTTGTTAAAATGTTGAGTATTTGAAATGAATCATAGAATGTTTTTTTGTTGGAAGTCCTGCGAAAATTTTATTCCAAAATTCTTCTGTTAAGCAACACTTTTTAAAATATATTTTAGTTGAATTTTTATCAAACTATAAGTTTTTTATTATTTCGAGTTTTTCTTTCGTTTATTGAGGTCAGAGTTTATTGCATTCAATGAAATCACACCTTAAAAAACTTCTACATTAATTATTTTGAGTAAAAATTTAAAAATATGATGGTACAATTTTGAACTTTAAGATTTCTACATTCGTAACTTAAAAAAAAAAAGGGTTTCTCGTTTTATTTTATAATAAATGGGATAGTTAGGAAATTATTAAAATGTTGTTAAACCCAGAGAAAATTAATGGATGATCGATCGACTTAAGAAGTAATTTGTCATGACATTTTAAAAACTAAAATTTAAAAAATTGTTCTATATCACATTTTAGGCAAAGAAACAATATTTTTTGAAGTTTTTACTTTAGGACTGATTTTTAAAAGAAGTTTTTAAAATTTGTGACTTACGCAAACCCACATTTTTCAAGTCGATTTTAAACAAAATTGAGTTTCTTATTTATATTTTTAGATCTGAAATTTAGAAAAAAAAAACTTTGAAAATGTTTATATTAAAAAGATTTTTTGGATTTTTTATGTAATTAATAATGGTAATAATTAAAATTTGTTTTAATATAAATTAAATAAAGAGTGTTTTAATATTAAAATAAAAATAGTTTTGGAAGCGAAGCAACATTTCAAAAAAAAATTATATATTTTGAAAATATTACGAATAATAAAGAAACTTGGAAATAAAATACTTTAACAATTTTTTACAAATTAATGGATTTCTATTAAATTTTGTTTTCTACGAACATTAATGAATTATTGAAATTAAGTCTTGTAAAAGTTTCTAAAATAAAGCTTCGAATCAGATTTTGGTTCTTACAATTTTAATAATTTCTTAAAGATTTTTAAATTTAAAGAAATGTTAAATTTAACAAAAAATACAAGTTGATTAATAATAACAAAATTTAAAAGTGAAATTTATGGAATGTTGAGAAAAGTATATAAACAATAAAAGCTAAAAACAATTTAAAAATAAAATCGAAGATAAACATTTAGAATTTACAAAAACATCAATTTTAATGAAATGTGTAAAAATGCAATGTTTTAACCAAACCAATATCAACGAAATCTCAAAGATTCGCACAATTCTGAACAAAAATCTTTTATAATGTATTGTTCTTAGAAGTTTGTATTTAAAATGTTTGTAATACATAAAATTTAATATAAATGTTCTTTTAGAAAAACAAGAATCTTTTGTTAAATGATTAATTAACATTCTTATACAAATTTCTGAAGTTTGTTATAATAAGTTTTTTATTTAAACACAACCACAAAAAAAATATTGTTTAAGCAAATTAATTAATAATTTTTATAATACTTTTATTCTAGAAAAACGAAAATTGGTTGAAGATTTTTTTTTCTTGATACCGCTCTTGTAATTTGTAATTTGAAACACAATAATTAATCTTTTATTTAACTGCTTATACTTTGAATCTTTCCCTGAAAAATTCAGCCTTAGTAAAAATTGAAAAAAGTTTAAGTTGAATATCTTTTAATTTCTAACATAAAATATATTTTTCATGACTAAAAATTTATAGGAAATAAAAACTTTCAGAACTAAGAATTACTAATTCTATTTCTTGAGATCCGACCATTTGAAAATATATTAATTCAGAGACCAAATATTTTCCAAAATAAAAACATTTTTTTTAAGGTTTTGAATAAGTAAATTACATTCTCTTAAATTCCAATTACTTTGTTTTTACAAATGGAAAATTCAGATAATTGTGATCAATATTAAGTCAAAAAAAGAGGTGTATCTTACAAAAAAAGAAACATTTTAATAACAACATTTTTAAATATAAAGTTTTAAGGAAACTTGAAAATAATGTAATATATTAATAAAAATTTATTTTTAAATCATTAACAATTTGAAGTTTTCACTTACGAAACAAAAAAAAATCAGTAGTATTTGAAATTAAAATATGTATTTTTTAACAAAACATGGTGAAAGTATAATAAAGCAAAAGATTGAATTTTAATTTAGAACCTACAAATATTTTTAAAATTTTACAAATTGAAAGTTTTTGATTAGAAAAGGTTCAATCACAAAACTTAAAAGTTGATTATAAAAAATTGAAAAAATACATAATTCATTAAAAAAATATTATTTGTAAATAAATTTGAAGACAAATATTCGGCTTAAAAATGTTTTATTTTTAACACATTAGTTTTTGAAGTTATTCAAATTTGTTGTTTACAAACAAAAAATTCCATTTCCAAAAAATATTTTTAAAATTTCAATCTCTAAATTTCATTTTTGAACTTGTCTAATTTGTGTTACAACTTTTATTTTGTATTTTTGTAAGAATTATACGTTTGTATTTAATAATGCAAAGTAGAATACATTTTTCAATAATAAAATAATTATTATACTAATTAAAATTTTCTTTAAATTTGTTCGTCTTCACGATTTTCAAAACCTTTCAAGTTCAAACTTAAACACTTATGCTTAAGCTTCATTTAAGATATTTTCGTTTTCATATTTGAAATTCCAAAAATGATCTCTAAATTAAAATTTGAACAGAAATGTTATATATTTTAATAAATACATATTTTAAAAAAATCTACAATTTATACAAAAGTTAAGATATTATAATTATTTTTCAAGAAATTTCTGATTTTAAAACTATATATTTCGGGTGAAAAAAGAAAAAATATTAAAACTATTCCAAACATTTATAGCTTACAAAAAATTGCACTTTTTAAAACCAGTTTCAATATTTAAAAAAAATATGAAGATATTGTTCTATTTGATTGTTTTTGTTCTGAAATCTGATCCATATTTTGTTTTTAAATAATTAAAACTACATTGAAAATATAATCAAATATGTGCTAGGTTTGTAAAGAAACGTAAAAATTACATTATTTATCTTAGTGTCAAGAATATTCTTATTTTTTGCTTAATTTATTGATGTGAGGATATTTAAAAGATATTATCATGAACACAATCCTACACAAAATTAATAGACAAACCACATGATCCCCTAAACCCCAGCAAATTTACTATAAAAAAATCTTTCTCTTCCAGTTGAATGAAGATAAATTCCGCGAGCGAAAACGCGAAGCAGAAGATGATGAAGAAACTGAGATGGATCGCGGGAGACAGAAGAAAGTGAGAATGTATCGCGAAGACAACACTAATCCCGGCTTCAATCCATTCCAAGCAACACAAAATCAACAGAATATGAAAAACCGTTGGAAGTACAACAGCTTCAACGGCAACAGCACCAACAACCACCACAATAACTACAAACAATCGTCATCCACCTCCTCCGCGCCTCCATCCTTCGACCATTCGTATTCTTCGAACCATTCGCAGTCATCAAATGGTCCGAAGTCAAACCCGTTCAACAAAAACACCAGTTACCATATGAATGGCAATAACAACGGGTACAGCAATGGCAACAACAATCACCACAACCACAATAAATTTCACAACAAATTCTCCAATCAAAAGCCTTACAATAAGCGCAGCGGAAACGATTTCTTCAGAAAGGACTCATAACAAGACATCGTCCAAATGCAACCAGCTGCTAAATATATCTTATTAGAGTTGAAGTTTAGCTAGATTTTAGAATACCACACTATACACATTTTGTAATTTTACTAAGATTCAATTAATTTGTTAATTCTAGTTTGATATTTTATATACTAAAATAATATTATGTATTTCCTTATCAACAACAACCTTTCCTTTCTTTTACACAACAAAAAAAAAACCCCCAACATTTTGACTTTGCATTGAACTTAACTAAACTAAACTAAAACGAAAATCAAATACAAAAGTTTTATTTATAAGTTTTTATTTCAATTATAATTTTCGAGAACATGTGGATCGTGTTCGAAACATCAACACCAACCAAAACCAACTGTACATATTCTGCCCCTTTTATTATTATTTTTATTTTTTAAAACAAACAAAAAACAACCATAAAAAAGTAAAAATCAAAATTATAGGACAATTTTCTTGACTTTTTGAAAACTATTTGAAAAATTAACAAAAAAAATGAAATTTTAAACAAATTCAAACAAAATTCTGAATTCAGAAAAGAGTGTGTAACATAGTTTCTAGAAATATGCGCTAATGCAAATTAGAATATTCAAAAATATAAATAAACTATAAATTTAATTTTAAATATTACTTTCTTTTTTTTTCTTTCATTTTTTTCAGGGGGTTAGGGATTTTTATGGATTGAATTTTATTTCTAAATGGATGATATACTTATTTGTGTTCATATGTTTAGTTTCGTTACTACAATGAGAGGTGGGAAAAATCAGTGAGCTCCTGAATTCTGGGAATTTTGAAGAGCTTTAAGAAATAGTTCATAAAACATTAGTAAATCCTGGAAATTAAAACTAATTTCTTTTACGACTTTCCTTAGCGCTAGCATTTATTTTTTCAATTCTTAATATTTTTTTAAATTGCAAAAAGAGTCATAAACTCATTGAAAATTCAGGGATTTTTTATATTAACGTTACGATTTGAAGTAAATTTCCATATTATAGGTTTAAATTAGCAAACTTTTTTATATTTCTTTGTCAAAAAGAAACTCATTGAATTACCAAAACTAAAATCAATTTTAATTGTGAAAAACATTTCACGGTCAAAATCAAGAGCACTTTGAAGAATATCGCAGAAGACTTTAGGATAATGAGTTCTAAAAATGTTTAAATTGGTATCAAAATATGAGGCTTTAAAAAATAATTGAGAATAAAACATATTCCATTGCAAAAATATATTTTGTAAATTAGAGATATTTTAGATTCTTATAATTTATAAAGAAAAAACGATAAACATTTTACAATAAACTCCATTAAAAAACTACATTTTACAAAAAAACTT
>JXPG01037438.1:4963-22731 GCA_001015175.1 Megaselia abdita | reverse complement strand
CGTGCTCTAGAAAAATCAGCATATCTCAGCCAACATTTTACGCATATTCTACTAACATTTACCAAATCAAAGGTCTTTATCACAGCTTTCATTTGAGCTATAAATATAGATTCACAAATCATGTGATAAAACTTTTAAAAAGTAAAAAAAAAAATTTGATTTTTTAAATTTTATTGGTACTCCCAAAGCATAAAAATATAAAAAAAGTACATGGTTATTGATAAAAAAACATAATGAATAAGCATGTTTTTTTCAAAATTTTTTGAAAACTTTTTTTTTTTATTTTTGATTTTTGGTCAAAATTTGGACCAAATTTTTTTTTGAGTGTAACTTTTTTTTAGTGTTTCTGTTTGGGATTCTATTTTGAGTAAAAATGCGAAAGTTTCATGACAATAGCTTTAAAACTAAAAAAATGCGAGAGCAATGTCCAAAAAACTAAACATTTTGCTATTAAAATTTTTATTTTGGAGAATACTATTTCCATACTAAACAAATTGCTATTATTTGCTCTTAGTGTAACTTTGTTTTTTTATCCTTCCAATATCTTTAAGAATTCACCTTTATAAAATCTCAACATATTAAAACAATTGAAAAATCTTTTAACAATGAACAACTAAATAATAAAAACTGATGCAAATCAACAGAAGGAAACAAATTTTGGAGTTTTTAAAAAATAGAGTTCATAAATTTTCTAGATTCCTTAAATGAAATTCCGTTCTTTTCAGATAATGCATTTTTATGAATTCCGTTTTTAACATTATTAAATAAATTAAAACATGTTTAAATGTTTATGTCTAATCTGGATTTTTTATTTCATAATTTTGTTTGAAGAAACATACATTTTCATTTTAAATCAATTTAAATATTACTTCATTAACATTTCCCATTTTTCTTAAATGCACTGAAATGTCTTACACTTTAACCACTTATAGGGACATCTTTTGTTCATGTTTGTTGTAGACTCTTATTTATTTCGGTACTACGTACAATTGGAATTTTTCATTGATTTTTAAGTATTTCTTTAAATGATGTGCCAGATTTCTTCCTCAAAAGTTTCGCTGGGTGGCTTCTCGCTAAAGCTGGGCTTACATCTCTTACATTAAATAATTAATTACGTTAATAGCTTCTGTGATAGCAATCATGGTCCAAAATATTTGTTGGTTCGGTGACGTACAATTAAAGACAATCAGATCAAGTTGATAGAAATTGCTGGTCACGAGTGCCTCTTAACCGAGGCAATTTCAGTTGAGCTAGTAACATTATCTTGATGCATTCATTAAAAGCGCTATTTCTTTAAACTGCCACATGTATTCACAATTTGTTAATTAAAAACTGGGAAACTTGCTGCTTCTATAGGTTTGTTCTGGTTTATTTTTATTGATACTGATGGTGAATTATTGATGGAAGGAATCATGTACTATGGTCAGCATTTAACCAGTAATTGTAGTTGATCAGGAGTTTGCACAATCCTTGTTAAATTTTGCTCTGAATCATCTATTTGTCAATTTATAAAATTGACAAACCGTTTATAGTAACGAAAACTGACGTGAAATTAAATCAAATTGAAATTTAAGAATACTAACACATTGATTAATTTATCGTTAGCACATTTAAAATTCTTGCTAATGAATTATGAATATAATTTCTATATTAGTTTGATATACAATTTTCAGTTGGGATTATAGCTTACGATATCAATTTATTTTAGTTTGAAAAAGGTTAAACCCTTTTTTTTTTTAATCTTTTGAGTTTGGATAGTAAAAGAATTTAACTGTTGGTCTGTCCATCTGTCTATATGAACTTAAATAATACAATAGTTCCTTTTTCGAATAAATTGCTAAATTTCTCAAAAAAACATAAAATAAGAAAATTTAAGTAAATGCCCTCGAATTCCCTTTTGACCCACATCTCCCAGATATAAAACAAACAACAAGGAATCCCCGAGATAAAACTTATTGGCCCTTGTAGTAAAGACTACAGAAATTTTCCACTCTTTGAAACTGATAAAAATTACTCATAGTAAGACCAACACAAACAAAAGACCAATCTCAAGATAAAAGTAAAGTCCAAGTTCATTGTTATTGAACTCCAATAGAAAAAGTCGGTCCCACAAGTGTAACTGAACAGAAATATCTCTTGTAATAAATCTCCACAATTTTGACAATTCCTGATGATAGGACGAGAATGTGAAGATCATCGACCATCCACAATAACTACCTGCTACATCTAGTGGAAAATTTCCACGTCATTTTTATCTACCTACTCAGTGGACGCGTGCATCTTTCTTTTCACCACCCAATCAGCGGTGACTGATAACCCAAATCTCTATCCCTTCAAGACTCTTTTCCATAATCGTTTCAAGTTAATTGCACTTTAAAAATTTTCCACTAAGCAGCGAAAATACTGAAACAATGGAATCTGAAAATCCACTCCCGCCCGGCTCGCTGATATGAGGGAATTCGAGTGGCGAAGCCACTGATCAATGCTCAGTTGCATTTTATCAGCCGTTGTGAACAGACTTTTCTTCTATTATTTATTGTGTTTTTTTTTCTTTCTCAAAGATATCGTGTTTTTGAACTTTGAGTGTATTGAAGACCAAGATGTTAAAATTGTTCAAAAGTAGCAAGGTAATTTTTCATACTATTTTCAATGTAGACTTTCAGTCGACAGAGGAGATGCTCTGTCTTTTAGTAGACAGGAGATACTCTGTCTTGTTGAGATAGTGGAGGAATCTAGGTTGTGTGTAAGATCAAGGTGGTCTGTTAATTCACTGATAAGAATAGAGCGCTTGTGACATATTGCAGTTTTAAGGTTTTCTTAAAGGTGAAAGGAAATTAAATAACAAAAAATATTATAAAATAAACGACTTCTTATCGCGGTCAATAATTTATTTGAATGTGTGACTAATTATTAGTTTCACGTGCTGATTTGAATGGGGGCAGAGCATGCTTCTCAGATTTCTACTAACTATATCGAATGGTTAATTAGTCATTTAACTCTGCTTTTGCATAGTTGATAATAATGGCATGGTTTTCATTGTTAAAGGCACTTTTGAGAATTTGAATTAATCGACTTTATTGTTGGGCTTAACAATGTGGGCTTTATGATGTGATCAGATCTTTACTAAGACAATCTTTGTAACATCGATCACAATTCCCGTGCAAAAATCAAAGGCAAATATTTACTGAAATATAATACAGATATATAAAATCTTTCGAAAGAACTCTTTTATGCACATTGTGACTAAATAAGCAATTGTTTAACGTTTTGCTATTTTGTGTTTAAGTAATGTTTAGTAGTCAAGGCGGATTCAGAGTAACAAAATAAATGTGATATATTTAGAGTTACCTTATTGCTTAAAGAGTTAAAAGATTTGGGGCTCGACTTAGCGGCGATGGACTTAGTGCCTGAATTCTCCCATACAAATTTCAGGCGTTAAGTCAGGAAGGAATTTATGCCCCAAAATATTTTGGACTTTTCGCCGGATTCAGCTGTTATGTCGTAGTATTGAATGTCATCCTAATATTATGTCTTAACATCCTAACCGATTGCCAAAAAGGTTCGGATGATAGTTCCTATTTTTCCGGTTTTTTAAGACAACCAATTTTTTATTTATACCAAAAACAAAATAATACTTAGGATCCAAATATATCCTTTTAAAACAATAGCAACAGTTCAATCAATCAAGTATTTATTTTCCAAATTATTATTTTCTATTATTTCTGAAACACACAAATAAAAGAAAAGAAATGACTAATAATATTAATAAAAGAATACTTAAAAAAAACACACACAATATCGAAAATAAAATGTTCCTTTAATTTTGTATCATTTTTAACATGAGTTTTTTACTTTCTATATTTATTTATTTTATTTTTTACCAAATAAGCATTTTCTTGTAAATTTTATTTTTGATGAGTTTTATTTAATTCAAAATTGTTGGAAATAAAAATATGGATTTTTTTAAAATATTTTTCAATTTTTTATTGTTTTGAATTCAAATTTTTAAAAATAATAAAATAAAATTATGAATATTAAATTTAAAAAAAAAAATTCAAAAAAAACTTTAAATATATTTTTTTTTCAAAAATAAGTATAGATTATTTTAAATTATCAAAAATCAAAATGTTCAAAGAAATTCTAATATTTAAAAAATAATGGAAATTGAAAAAAGATTAACTTATTTCAAGTTTATTGCACTAAAAATATTCAAATTGTGAAAAATATTTTTAAAATAATAAAAAATGTTAAAATAAAAAAAACTCTTCATTCAGTTTTAAAGATGTTAAGAATATTTTCTTCAAAATCCTAAAAATATTCAAGAATAATTAAAAACATATACATAATTCAAATGTTTAACAAAATTGTAATATTTAAAAAAAAATGGAAATTAACAAAAAAATCACTTATTTCAAGATTATTGCAAGTAAAAACATTCAAATTTTGAAAAATATTTGTTAAATAATAAAAATTATGAAAATTAAAAAAACTCTTCATTCAATTTTAAAGATGTCAAATAGTTTTTTTCCAATTCCTAAAAATATTCAAAAATAAGAATATAGATTTAAAAAGAAATATCCATAATTCAAATGTTTAAACATACAAAATTCTAATACTTTTGAAATATGAAAAAAAAAATTAATTAAATTTTAATTTTCTTTTACTAAACAAAGAAAAAAAAATTAATAATTTTTAAAAAGCATTTAAATGAAAATTAAAAAAAAAAAGAAAAACTCTTTAATTAATTTGAAAAATTTAAAATATTGGTTTTGAAAACTTATCTCTTTAATTAATTTGAAAAAATTAAAATATTGGTTTTCAAAACTTATCGAAAATCAAATTCGAATATTTTTTAAATATGAACATAAAAATTGGATTTTTACTTTTAATAAATATGAAATTTTAAATTAATAGCTTGTAATATTTTTTAAATTTAGTTTTTTTTTAATTTAAAATATTTTATTTTTCAAAATATTTTATTCTAAAAACGTTCAAAAATAAGGATAGGTTTTAAACAAAATGTTTAAAGATATGAAATTATAATATTTTTAAAATATGAAAATATCAATTTTAAAAAGCTTAATTTATTTCAATATTATTGGAACTATATTTTTGTTTTTAATAAATATAAATTTTAGAAAAAAAGGGTTTGTAATATTTTATAAATTCGTTTTTCGAAATTAGAAGAAAAAGAAATAAAAAATTATTACAACTTTAAAAACAAACATAAAGATTAAAGAAATAATAGTAAATATGGATAAAATTATTATTTTTCAAAAATATAGAATTCAACAAAAAATTATTACTAACTATATTATTATTTATTATCATTATATATTATGTTTTGTTATTTTAAAAATAAAATATATAATTCGAATTAAAATTTTAAAAAATTATTAAAGTTTAACATGTTAAATCGCAATTTTTTCTCAAAGTTCTTTTTTTAGATTTAACTGTTTTCAAAAAAAAAAAATGAAGTGCATTTAATTTTGTAACATTTTAAACATGAGTTTTTACTTTATATTTTAAGTTTTTAATCATATAAGGATTTTTTTTTAAATTTTATATTTGATACATTTTTGTTTGGTGTACTTATTTTTAATTTATAAATATTCTTCGCAATTTTTTATTATTGTTCTTATTCGTTCATTTTGTTGGATTAATTATGTTTATGTATTTTTGTATTTATTCAAAGACTCAATTTATAAGCAAAAAAAATTGTGAAAATTCTTAGCATTAAATGTAAAAAAAGCACACTTATAACGCTAATTCTGAATTTCTATGGATAATGCTTGGTCCTGCGACTAGAAAACAGAACGTACTTTTTCTAAATATTTCTAAAACAAATTCTAAATATAATTAATAAGTCGAAAATCCAACAAAATTTTCGTTTTTTTTTTTATCAAAAATTAGTAAATTCTAAAATCAAACAGAATTTTCTTTTTACCAAATAAATCCTTTTCTTTATTTGTTTTACTTATGCTTTAGCAAATTGTATTAATTTATCGTTTCACATACTGTGAAGTGAATACTACAACACGCGATGGTGGCGCCCCTCCATGGTTAAAGAAAGGTATTAACAATTTTGAAGCAAGTTATAAAATATATCAAGAACATCAAAAAGATTATAAAAACAAATAAGCAGAACATTTACAATCATACAAAATAAACTATATTTATATAATCAAAACTAGCGATGGTGGCGCCCCTCCTCTGGCTAAAGAAAGGAATCGATCATTGTCAAGAAAGCCTTACTTTAGTCATTCTCAAAAAAGTCATATAAAATATATTAAATCTTTTAGTCGTTCTCTAGAGAGACAAGACAAAACTCAATCTCATAGACAAGTTTGTTAATAAGTAAAGATTGTATAGACAAATAAAGATTCTATAGA
The DNA here is from genome assembly GCA_001015175.1 of Megaselia abdita. NCBI lineage: Eukaryota > Metazoa > Arthropoda > Insecta > Diptera > Phoridae > Megaselia > Megaselia abdita. The sequence continues at coordinate 16,339 of JXPG01037438.1, read as the reverse complement.
TGGTGGCGCCCCTCTTTGAAGAGTTTTAAAAATTTCTTTTTAAAATTATAATTTCAAAACTCATTATCTTGATTAAAATATTTTTGTTTGTAGATTAGAAGAAGAGAACTAATGCAAATTTACATTTATAAGNACAAGTTTGTTAATAAGTAAAGATTGTATAGACAAATAAAGATTCTATAGATGGTGGCGCCCCTCTTTGAAGAGTTTTAAAAATTTCTTTTTAAAATTATAATTTCAAAACTCATTATCTTGATTAAAATATTTTTGTTTGTAGATTAGAAGAAGAGAACTAATGCAAATTTACATTTATAAGTTCAAAGAAATTATAATATTTTTAAGAAGTAATTTAATTTATAAGAAATAATTTTTCACAAATTAAGCGAAACGTCCAGGAATAATTCATTTTCGTGTTTGTTTTATTTCCAATTCTGCCTTACAATGTTTATCACATTTTTATAAATGAATATTCGCATTGAAAACTCAGCATATGTAATTTACATATTTTCAATGTACAGCAGTGGGATACAAATACAAAACTTATTCATATATTTTCATTGATAAATATTATACACTTAAAATAAGTGAGCTAAACATTTTAAAAATTAGGAAAATACACATTCTTTAGAGTGGGCTACGTATTTTATCTGTACAGTATATATTTTGTTTGTGCTTCACACATTTGAAAAAAATTTACATATTTTAGTTGTTGTTCGTAATGCATACATTTTAGTGGCTAACTTGCACACTCAAATATGAAGCCTACTCAATGTGTCAGAGCTGATCTAAATAATGTGTATGATCAATTTAAATATTTAATACATTTTTATAATGTATTTTATTTCGAGTGTGAGTTACATATTGTATAGTGTGGAGCTCACAAAACTTTAAGATATTCTAAACTATTTCTAAATGCTCTTTTGATTTATAACGCTTTTTCATCCGCTTTCCATGTAAAGATTAACATTTCTAAAACTAGAAAAAAATGAAGCCTAGTAAAAGTCTACTTGTAATCCCGAACATTGTCGAATTTTATTTGGTTTAGTTGTGATTTTAAGCCAATCAACATTTGAAATAACCAATAGAAATTTTTATTATATTTTCTCTTTCTGTCGAATTTCTTGAAACTTTCAAGAGAGCATTCAGAATAACAGATTTCTTTAGATGAAATTCAACATAATTTTTTAGTTTCTTTCACTGACAAAAAGTATTAAGTTTTAACAATTTTTCATAGTTAATATTTAACTAGTTTTCATAATTAAAATTTAAAATCAAGCTACTTAATAGTATTGATCATAGTAAAACTCTAATCCTGAACCCTTTCGAGCTTTGTTCGGTTCGGTTATAATTCTTAGCCAATCAAAATTAAGGAGTTATAATTAACCAATAGGAATGGTTTCATTTTTATTTTATCGCGTTGTTTGTATTGGCTCAAATTATTTTTATATCGTAAATCGCTACGTTTCAGGCGTCAAGTCAGGGCTCCAAAAGATGTTCTCTATATGCATTCAGTTCTGTTCGGTTTTTGAATTGTCTATGATCCTGCTAAATGAGTATTGAGTATTTATTTTTAAAATAGTCTTGATAGAACAAAGACCATCATTACTATTAAAACCCTAGCATCAGTATTAAAGAAAGCGCTGTTGTGCTTAAACACAAGTCCAATACAAAACCCCCTCTAAAATTAACTAAAACACAAATTCATTCATTGAAATAAATAAAACTGACTATATTATGGATGTGTTTTGTTCTATGAGATCAACCAAACTATAAACTAATATTCTAGACCATTACAGATAGCGGAGATAATTTCGGATTTAACTTTGAGTTTTCTTTCCGGTTGTATTTGTTTAAAGTCGGATAGGAGTGATAGAAGGAACATGCGATCCTCGTCTTTGTCCTCTTCTTCCTTGTTCTGTATTACCGACAAAAAGTCCATCATCTTTTCCATAAATTGACTAGAGGAGACTGCGCGTCTCTTCCTCGATGGCTCGCCACCATTCATATAACCTCCATTCGGTATATCGAAATCGTCTTCATTGTGCTGGGACTGTTGTTCTTGCGAAATACTATCGGACACATCATGGACTGAGTAAGATCCGACGTTTGAGTTGTTGAAGTCCTCCGTTTGTAATTTTACATAGGGATAGTACATTGAGCTACTCTGTGCGTCCGTATCATCGTTCGTCAGGTCGATTTGTTGGTCTTGGTCATCGTAGACTAAGCTTGTGGAGGAATTGTTGTGCCTGAAATTAAAAGGTTTTTGTTTTAGGTTTTTTTAAATTTTTAACATAAATTTTGAAAGGGTTTTAGGAAGGATTATGTGGAAGGCAATACTTTATTTTTCATTTGAATTTGTCTCTGGTAGGATGTTTCGTTTCAGTGGAAAATATCAGACTCCTAAAGTGTTCCTATGTATTATTTGTCAATGCTTAAGGGAAATTGCAATATTAACAAATATTGCTTAAATGAAGCAACATTTTAATAGATGATGGATAGAGACAAGAAGAGAAGCTAGAGATTACTTTAAAATATCTAAACTTATTACCTTTGATTAATGTGAAAAGGCCCAGCTTAGAAGATGTAATATTTTCTCGTGAGATTGTTATATTAAAAAAGAATCTTGAATAGAAATAGTCATTAGTTTCAGTTTTCTGAATAGACTTGAATTCGAGATTTTCAGTGGGAAATAAAACTTAAAATTATGGATTCAACTCCAGATTTTCTTCAGATCTTATGGAAAAAATACACTAAAAAGAATTTACCATTAAACAAAAAATGATAATTACCATTTAAACCATTTACCATTGTAAAAAAAAAAAAGTAGAAAGCAATTGGTGTGAGTGAGATTCGAACCTAGGAGTAGTGATTGGAAGGTCAACGCTAAAAGCGTTCTTCGTATTATATTATTTGAAGATTTTCGAAAAACCAAACCAAATCGTTATCCATATTTTTTCCATTGACATTTGTCCGGTTGTTTTACTCATTTACAATCACTCTTAATGATCCCAAGAACTCGTGCGATTTTATGTTCATACCTCAAAGAAAAATATATTTATAACCGAGTTTAAACCTCAGAACTTTTCTAAACAAGCTTTTTTTCATGTGAGTTTTAGAAACTACCTAAAGTCATTCTCTCAAACCGAACAAAGATCAAAAGTGTTTAGGATTGGAATCAGACTTTTACTCGGCTCAATTGGATTTTAAGCTCTATTCATAAATTTACGAATAGAAATAGTGAGGGAAAACTTAACGAAGGAAGCTCTAATTCCTTGATGTTTTAGAAACTACCTATCTACGAAAGTTTTCGGAATCGGAATCAGACGCTTACTATGATCAACTTTGTTTTTAAGCTCTATTCATAATGTCGTTGAAGGAAAAAGTAGTAAATTCATTAGTGAAACATCTAATAAACTAATATTTTTTGAGTCACTGTGGTGTAATTTTTCAGGGCTTTAACATCTTGAAATTGTTGAACTGATACAATTTCAAGGAAGCAGAGATATTCTAATTTCGCTCAAGTATTCGGAAGTATATTGAAAACTTGAAGTTATCCCTTGATATATGAACAAAAGTATCCTTCACATGTGTGGCCTACAAGATTCTTCTTAATATTGTTCACTTTACTGCTTTAAAAACAGTTTGAAACACACATTTAAGGCTTAATAAAAGTCTTGTATTATGTCTTTGCATTAACTTTTATACTCCTTACTAACTTTTATGTATAATACATGATGAAGCACAATGTGGTGGTTATGCTTACATACCGATACTATGTATTTCTTAGTAAGTGATTGTTTTAAAGTAAAGGGTATTATGATTAGTAAGTTTGGGCTAAGCTCAATAATTTCTGTCACTATATATATTAAGACAATTTAACCGAAAGAAAGAACTAACAATCCATTTTTCTTGGCTTATTCGAATTAACTAAACTAATAAGAAATGTTTGCTTCCTATGTTTACCAACTACTTTTCTACATCAGTGCTTTAATTTTCCCTCTTTCTCTGAATAGAGTCAGTTCACTCAGAAATATATAGCTCTATAACTNCGAAAGAAAGAACTAACAATCCATTTTTCTTGGCTTATTCGAATTAACTAAACTAATAAGAAATGTTTGCTTCCTATGTTTACCAACTACTTTTCTACATCAGTGCTTTAATTTTCCCTCTTTCTCTGAATAGAGTCAGTTCACTCAGAAATATATAGCTCTATAACTTTTAAAAATATTTTGTAAATATTTATTTCTAAAATATATTTTTTTTTTAATTTCTTCTCATACGTTAAATCTTATAAAATTCTAAGTGTTCTTTTTGTTTTTATAAAACAGCAAATATTATAAGACAATTGTGTTATTTTAAGACTTTATATTTCATTTTAAAAATTTAGTCTTAAAAGATTTTACTAATATATTTCCATTAAACCTACAATTTGTATTTTTAAAATGTCCTTTTCGTTGAACTCTAGAGTCTTAAGAATCATTTTTCTGTTTTCAGAGTAAAATATCTTTTACAAAACTCGAGAAAATCGATTTTTTGTATATTGGTATATTACAGAAGAAACCAGTCCTCCCGGATATTTCAATGCTCAAATAAGTAACATTTGAATGAAGTCAATTCTTCGTTTGGTCTTTGTGTGGCTTTGTCTTTTATGAATTCAAAAAAACTTGTTCATTCCAAATCCAAAACGAAATGTGTACTCTACATAATGTATTTAATGTAAAATTCATTTCGTTTGATGAATATTCTACATTCGAAATAAATGTATTACACATTTTAATGATGCAGTAAATTTCAATTGTTGTTAACATTTCACATATTTTATTGAGTAGATTGCACACTCAAATATGAAGCCTACTCAATAAATGTGTGATCAGAGCTGATCAAAATAATGTGTATGGTACACATTTGAATGGGTGTAATACATATTTTATACGTGCTTTATGTATTAATATTGTATTGTATTTCTACCTATTTTTGAATGTGTATAATACATATTCCCTGTGTACTAACTAAATCACACAACGAGCCAAACGGTGTTCATGGTGTAGCGGTTATATTAAGGAATGTTTGCTTTACCAGCTGTTTTTTACATCAATTTAGTTTCCCCTCTTCCTTTGAAAAGAGTCAGTGATGAGATTACTGCTACACTCACTCACTCACTCATAGCTCAGACAAATGCTCACTCAATGAAAATGTGAATATTGATTTTTTAAAGTCGTGTTCTAAGAATTATTTTTGGACCTGTTAACATTGATGGGGAATAGAGGAGTAAATTTAAGAGCTTTATGGTCTGTATACGAACGAAACTATTGTAGGTTGAGGTGGCTTGGTTATGTGTAAAGGAGTTGTGAGCTGTTATAGTAAAGTAATGTACATATTTGATATGTGGTTTACATATTTGTAATGTATTGTATTTCTACATATTTCTGAATATTTTAAAGTGTTCAACACACATTAAGAAATTTTTGTTTCTCAGTTTAACTAAATGTATAACAGTTTAAATACGTATTTTTTGATTAGGATAGGAGATTAGGATATAATGCAAATTTTGAATTCTTTGAACTACACATTTTTTTGTTTAGATTTTTTAATTACATATAACATTATCATAAGAGCGATAAAAAAGCTAAATCTTTGACGACTGCGTAATTAACTATTAAATAGTAATTAATTTAAAACTCTTGAATGAATTATAATATTAATATGAAGGATTAACATAATAAAATATCCAAAATTTGTCTTGTAATTAAAATTTTGTTTTAAATTTGAAAAAAAAAAAAATAAGCCCCAAAAACACTAAAAACCTTCCAAAAATCTCAGACGAAAAATGAAATTCCTTTCTAGAAAGAAAAAGAACGAAATAGTATCTTCAGTCACCCAACTACGCACCACGCACTCACTCCAACCCCCTCTAAAACTGCAACACCGTAGTAAAGTAAAGCAAAGCAAATCAACCAACCACCAACACAAAACGTTAATCGAAAAGAAACGAAATAAAAAAAAAATGTAAACAAAAAACAAGTATATCTAACTCACCCGTGCTTCTTGACAAAGGGTAGAATAAACTGCAGTTCATCCACCAAAGGATTGTGTTTACGTCTCACATAGCAGGGGTTATCTGTTCTCATTTTCAAATCCTTGACAACACAGTCGCGTAATGATTTCCATCGTTTTCGCACAGTTTTCCCTACAAAGCGAAACATAGGAGAAAAATCGATAGATAGAGACAGTCGTCATTGCCGTCATTCATCGCTCAACCAACTTACGTATTGTACCCTTGGTTTCGTCGTCAAAGTCCTCATATCCAGGGAACAGGTTCTTGTGAATATCCTCCCAAACAAGTTCCTTCCCATTCAAATCAGAGTAACCATGAGTCTCCTTATTGTAAAGCACCTCATTCTTTTTCACCTGACGGATCAGCTTGAAAGCATCCACACAACTCGTGGACGAATAATCCACCGAATGTCTTTTCATTTCGAGAAGGATTCTGGACACACACTCTTCTATTCTATGCTATGCTATAAGAACCAACAGTCCTTCCGTCCTTCCAACACTAAAATCGATAATTTCCTTCCTTCCTTAAAACAGAATAGGAATGGAAAAACAAAAAAAGAGTCCGCGAAGCGCGTTTCTATCTGTTCGTCGCTAGGCGTATATCTCAACTGCTTCGACGACTGGAGAGAAAATGTACAAGAGCAGCAGAAGCAGAAAGCAAACGTTAGTCGGTCTGACACGTCAGTCAGTCAACTCGCATGCATAGAAAGATAGAAGACGGGAGTACCTAGAGCGCAACTTCCGAGACGACATAAATGTGTATGTATGGAGATGTAAAGCTAGCAGCAAGCAAAAACTATACTTCTGCTGTTTGCCTTTGCACACGCTAAGAAGCGGTGTCGTGTCGACCTAACGAACGAACGACCAACCGTCGGTGGTAGGTTTTATCGATTTTTTGCTGTTCGGTGTCGTTTCATTCTCTTCGTTTGTTTGATTACTGCGCCTGTCGCTGACGAGAGACTCTACTCCAACGATGACGACGGACGGACAAACGACTATTACCAATCAACCACCCTTTTCGCTGTTGTTTGCAAAATTCCAGGCAGGCGTCTCTTGGTGGAACAACATTAAACAAGGTGGCGGTGAAAGTTTTTAAGGTCTCATGGAGTGTAGGTTTTCTTTTAATTCTTGGTGGGTTTTCGGACTTTTGATCTAACTAGGGTTTAACGTTTTCCACTTCAGTCGAAGCACCCTGTTTGTAATATTTGTAGGGTTTGTAGGGTGTTTAGTTTCAGTGGAAAACATCAGACTAAGATTTTCTATCTATTATTTTTCTATGGCTTTATTAAGACTTGTTCATGGAGCTTCCTTTGAGCTTCTTTACTCTTATCGAATGTACTTTTTTTTTTCTAAAAGTCTTGGTGGGTTTTGGGATTTTTGAACTAATCCCAACCTTTGGCTCAGCTTTATTAAGGCTTGTTCATGGAGCCTTGCTTTTTGGAGCTCCTTCAATCTTATGAAGTGTATGTTTTTTCTAAAATTCGGGACTCTTGAACTAACAGGGCTTAACGATTGGCTTGTTTTTATAAAGGCTTGTTCCTTGGAGCTTCTTAACTCTTATGGAGTGTATGTTTTTTCTGAAATTAATGTTGGGTTTCGGAGCTTTTTAACAAAATAAGCTTTAACTTGAAACTCTTTTAAAATTCTTGAATTCCTGAGAGTTTCCATTGGATCTTGAAATATGGATTAATAATTTTGTATTGGATTTCTTAAAACTTGTATTATTTATGTTTATTTTTAATAATACGAAGTATATTTATAATTTTCAAATTTGTAATTTCTGAATTTTAATTGTTATAATTTTTTTCGTTTTTTAGTTTTATGAAAGCCTTCACTTTTATTGAATTCTATTAAGATTTCTCTCTTTAAAGTTTTAAGAACCTATTTTTTGAAAACTGTTTAAAAAATGGTAATATTTTTATTTTAAATTTCCAATTTTATTTAAAAAAATATTTAAATTATTTTTTTTTTTTAATTTAATGAAAAACACTTACAAAGTTGAATTTTTTTATTAATTCTATTAAGACTTCTTTTTAAAGTTTCAACGTTTTTCAAAAACCTATTTTCGACAACTGTTTAAAATTTATAATATTTATAATGTAATTGTCCCAGATTTTTCTTATTAAAATATTTAAAATTTGTTTTGAATTTAATGAAAACATTTATAAATTTGAAAAACTCTCTTTTTAAAGTTTCAACGGTTTTTAAGAACCTACTTTTTAAAATCGGTTTAAGAATGTATAATAGTTTTATTTTAAATTTTCAGCTTTCTTTAAAAATATGTTATATTGTAGTTTTAAATTTAATGAAAAACTTTAAAACTTTGTTTTAAATTTAAATTAAGATTTCTCTCTTAAAAGTTTCATGTTTTCCCAAAACCTACTTTTTGAAAACTGTTTAAAAATGTCATTCAATTTAATGAAAACATTAGAAAATTGTTTTTAAATTATAATAATAGTTCTTTTTTTAACTTTTCAACGTTTTTCGATTTTTTTTTTTAAACTGCTTAAAAATTTATAATATTTTTATTTTAAATTTCCAACATTCTTATGCAGATTTCTCTGTTTAAGGTTTAAACGTTTTAAAAGTTATTAAAAAAAAACTCTTACAATGTTATTTTTTGAGAACTGTTTAAGGATGTATAATATTTTTATTTTAAATTTCCGACTTTCTTTAAAAATGTTGTTTATGAAAACACCTTTTTTTAAATTCTATTCAGATTCTTCTCTTTAACGTTTTTCAAGAACATATTTTTTGAAAACTGTTTGAAAATATATAATATTTTTATTTTAAATTTAAATTTTAAAGTATTTGTTTTAAATTTAATGGAAACACTTTTTTTTAATTCTATCGAGATTTCTCTTATTAAAGTTTCAAAGTTTTTCAAGAACCTATTTTTTGAAAGCTTGTCTACAAATTTAATTTATCTTAAATTTCAAACTTTCTTCAACATTTTTTTTTTCAAAATTTGTATTTTAAATTTATTGAAAAAACTTACAAATTTTTAAAACTTTTTTCTAAATTCTATTAATATTTCTCTCTTTAAAGATTTAAGGACCCCTATTTCGAATAAATTTTTACCAATTCATTCCTCAAATGTTTTTTTAAATATTGTTTTATTTAAAAAAAAATATTTTTAAAATTATTTTATAAAATTTGTTATGTTTTAACACTAAAAGATACGGTAAAAATAGTATTTTATCGATTTGAAACCAATTTTATTAATTGTTCAAAACTTCAAAAATAATTAAAATACTAAATTTATATTTTTAATATTTAAATTTTTGTAACTTCTTAACATTTTTAAATTTTGTATTCATTACCTTCTAAAACTTAATTTTTTACCATTATCTTTGTTTCAAGAGTTTAATTTAGTTTTAAAAAAAAAAAATATTTCTAAAACATTTACAATTTTTATTTCAAATAAATACTTTTTCAAAATCTTTTAATAGGAAATATCATGAAAATTTAAATGTTTGGTTTTCAATTTAAAATCATTTTAAGAATTTGTATAAATTCATTTAGATTTCTTTTTTCAAGTTTTTCTGAAAATCAGACATATTTAACATTTTTTTTATACATTAAACAAAATTATAATTAATGATTTAATTCGTTTCGTTATTTAATTTCGTTTTATACATTTTCAAAAATTATAATGATATTTAATTCGTTACGTTACCACCAAAATTTTCAAAGTAACCTGTATTTACAACTTCAATGTATAGTGTTTTTGAGATTAAATTATTATATAATAAACACTTATCTATTTCTAAAGTATTTTCGAGAACATTTTTAAAGTCTTACTAACAAAATTCTTACTTCATATTTTTGAACAATCTTCTTTTTTCACACAATTATTATTATGAACATTTTCATAATAAAGTATCTCAGAGTAAAGGATAAAATTATTGAAGAAATTCTATCATTTATGAGACAATAAAATTAGAAAATTCTATTTTAAAAATGTGTGTTTTTTTAAAAATACTGTTTACCTTTGAACATTGTAAAAAAAAAACAATAATTATACAAATTTAATCAATTTTATATTAAATTTAATTAAAAGTCATTATCCAAATTTTGAAAAATATTTTTAAAAGAACTAATGAGCATTTTTAAAATACACAAAAAACCTTCATTTAATTTGAAAAAATATTTAAAAGAATTCTCAAAAATATTGAATCTAAAAAAATCTACCAAAATTAATATATATTTTCAATAATTAAAATATATTTTTTATATTTGATTTATATTAATATTTATTAAAAATCTAAAATTAATGTTTATGTATTAAGACTTAATGTCAACAATTAAATTTTGTTTTAATGTTTTTCTTTAAACAACATAATTTTTTAAATTATTTTTTAAATATTAATTGTTATTTTAATTTTCAAAAATCAATTATTTATCTTAATCAAAATGTTTAAAGATAAAAACTTCAAGTATTAAAAAATTATGAAAATATAAATTTGAAAGTTAGAAAAAAAATCTTTAATTCCAGAAATGTCAAAATTTTAAAACAAAAACTTATATTAATATGCCATTTAAAAATTTAGAATGTTTAACTTAAAAAAAAAGTTTAAATTTCTAAAAAAAATTTGTTTTCTAATTTTAAAATGTTTTTTTTAACAACAAAATTCAACTGAGCACATTTTCAAAAAATTAAATAATGTGTTTTAAAACTGTCCCAAATTTTAAAGAGGCAGTTTTAAGAATGTAGTTCAAACGTTTTTTCCGCCATCTTTCCTGTTCTACACTGAAACCACACAATACGTACGCTACATATTTTCAATGTACTGCCATAGACAAATAATAGATAGGAATACTTTCCTAGCCTGATGTTTTCCACTGAAACTCGAACACCCTACCAGTACAAGAAAAAGCTTTAAAGATCTTTCCCAAATCATATCACTAACAGGGTGCTTCGACTGAAGGGGGAAACATCAGATTTTCATATCTATGGTTTGTCTATAGCACTATAACAGTAGGACATATTTCTATTGCAAAACTCGTTCACATACTTTGATGAACACATTTTGTTGATTAGAATTTACACATTTTAAATGTGGTTCGTTTTCCAACATCAGTGTTTTTAGTTTTCCCTCTTCCTCTGAATAGAGTCAGTGCGACGAGCTGTCTGCTATTTTAACGAGTGTATTAGAGATACGCTTTTATTTCACGAGGGTTACGTCAGGAAGTATATCCGACTTAAAGGAAAGAAAATTTCTTACGAAAAAATTATANCACGAGGGTTACGTCAGGAAGTATATCCGACTATAAGGAAAGAAAATTTCTTACGAAAAAATTATAATGTGTGCATTGAGG
>JXPG01037406.1:4236-16299 GCA_001015175.1 Megaselia abdita | reverse complement strand
TAAATTTTACTACTTATTTTTTTCTGTGCTTCTTGGATATATTGACCGGATATATTGCATCAGAGCCTGGTGATTTATATTTATTAAAAGATGCCAAAGTATATTTAATAGATTCACCAGTCATCATTTCAGATGCAAATCTCCAGCCTTGGTCCGTAGGAATTAAAGTATGATGCTCCTCATCTATATTCAGTTGAGGTCCACAGCCTTCTTCATAATATTTTACTTGGTTACTGCAAAATGAACACCAACTAAAGGTTTACTGCCTTTGCTTTTGACTCATCATCAGTCTTTTCCAAACAATCCAACTTTCCAGTCCGATCTTGTTTTAAGATCTTGATTAACCTATTTTCGATTTACGAATTAGCATCTTATTTTCTCTTCAGCATCAAACTTCGTTTTCTGATAACGTTTCAGAAGCTTCCTGGACAGGTTTGTAAGACGATTAAGATCCTGGTACTCTTTTTGGGCTTTATCTAATTAGACAGCTTTCTAAGAAAGATTGCAAGAGCAGTGATCGAATAGCTTTCTCAAAACATTCGATGGTTTGTATTTCATAAACTGGACTCTGACTCTCCTGCAGTATTGGAGTGCTACATTCAATTTTAAACTGAATATATCGATGATCTGAGAGTGCTCATCCAGAACTTTGTACTATCCCAGATTGTGTTCTGAGAGCTCGCGTCACAACATAAAAGAAGTCCATAAGTACAATAATGAATCATAAGGAAAATAAGCAGATGCTACTTTAAAGTTGCTCCACTCTTTGTATGATATTTGAACAGCTACAAAATCTTGAATCCAGAAAGGTCTAAGCTTGGTTACTGTCAAAAAATCTGATACTACAAGACAAGTCCTTGGTCTATCAGAATTCTCATCAAAAAGTATATATATCCACTTAAAACCTCCAAGGCCACGAATTCTCTTTTTACAAGTCCATGGCTCCTGAATTTCTGTTATGTGGGGTTTTGTATGCATCAATGAGATCCTTTTACTGATTAGAGCAGTAGCAGCCTCTGAATGTTGCAAGTTGATCTGGGTCCAACTCCTGAATACACTATAGTTTATAAGTATAATAATGAATCATAAGGAAAATAAGCAGATGCTACTTTAAAGTTGCTCCACTCTTTGTATGATATTTGAACAGCTACAAAATCTTGAATCCAGAAAGGTCTAAGCTTGGTTACTGTCAAAAAATCTGATACTACAAGACAAGTCCTTGGTCTATCAGAATTCTCATCAAAAAGTATAGATATCCCCTTAAGACCTCCAAGGCCACGAATTCTCTTTTTACAAGTTCCTGAATTTTCGATGGCTCCTGAATTTCTGTTATGTAGGGTTTTGTATGCATCAATGAGATCCTTCTACTGATTAGAGCAGTAGCATCCTCTGAATGTTGCAAGTTGATCTGGGTGACTATCATTTATAGATGTGTACTTACATTTCCTTGACCATAGCATAAATTTTATCCGCAAGATAAGGACGCCAGTTGTGTCTTGGTGTTTGTTTTAGTATTAACATGAATACTTGAATCTACAATTTCAAATAAAATAATTTCATGCAAATCTCACAAACAAAACGTGTCAAAAAAAAGTTACCTCAAAAGACCCTGCGCAAAGGACGAGAAAAAAAGCAACAGGAAGTGATTCGGAGAAAAAAAGGACAACGATTTCCTTGTAAACCCTTTGAAGCATATTCAATTACCATCAATGTCTAAAATTGAGTAGCATTTGATAAGACATATTCTGAAGAAACATTCCATATTCCTGGAAATCCGAATTCTGTCGCACATGCTTTCAGTTTGGTATAAGTTTATTATTTATTGAATTTTCCCCATATTTTCTTTTCTAAATCACTTCAATCAATATTTTAGTACCACACCCTGTTTCCCGCGTTCAAATTGAACATTTGTACAAATTTTGCTATTATTTACATAAAAGGACATACCTTTTCTACATCTATCACTGAACAGAGTACACAAAAACTTATAAATTTTTTATCATTCACTCTGTATACTTTTCAAAGGTAGCAAAAAATAGCTCTAGCTCCCCTTGTCTTCATCTCTTCCTTTCGCACCAAATAAATAAAAGAAAACGAAGGATTTCTCTCTATTTATTTAAATAAAAAGCAATTTATTTCATTTTATTGACAAGTTATCCTTTGGGAATTCACTTTTTTTTCCTTTCGATTGGAAAGTCTACAAACATTTGTACATCTTCCTCCCCGTATCTAACAACTTAGAAAAATAGATATACCATAGATGCTTTGTAGTTCGGTGATGTTTTTATTTTTTGCTGGGATTTACATTTATTAGGCTAATACGACACACCTGGTATGAGAGTGATCGATTGAAATTGAATTACTTACTAGAATGTGTATTGTTGAATAGCATCCTTTGATTTATTAATACATGAAATCGGTTAGATATTATTTTTGTAGTTATGAGATTAAGGTAACAAGTGTTCGTTTTAAGCAGGATTTTTGTACTCTAAAGAATGTTCTTTAAAAGTCTAGATCAATTTCTTTCAGAACTGATTTCTTAGAAAATATTCAGATTTTATTTAAAATTAGTTTTTAATTTTTTCAAAATATTTACTAAATAAAAATTAGTTCCTAAAGCTTTCCAAAAATCAAACAAAATTTCTCAGATTCTTAAAGGTTTTCATTTGAACATGATTTAATTTCTTCCATTTCAATAAGACCTAAATAAAATTGGGAAAATTAATATCTACAACAATAGTAATAAATAAATTGTTCTCTTCAACAAATCTCCACGTAATTTTTCTAATATATTCTTTTGAAAATGATGTTACACTGAAAAAACGAAATAATTTGTAAGGTATAATGCATTGCTTTATTTCAAATTTTTATTTTAAGCTAAATTTTATAACATATTAACATTATTTTTTTAACATTTAAATTTCTATTACATTGTTCTCTAAAAAAATCTTTATACCTAGAAATGAATTATCTATTTGCAAAATTGTTCATTTGACAATTATTTTATTTCCATTGAATCAACATGAAAAAAGAAGTATTTTATTTCACACTCAAAAAAATTTAAAACTATACATTTAAGTTAAGACGTCAAAAACTATAGTTTTAAAATATATTTTAAAACTTTTGTTTTAGAAAAATGTTAATTCTTAAAACTTTTTTTTAAAACTATAATTTTGACATTTTAAGATTTTAAAACTTAAGATTTAAAATAAGAAAAATTTAAAAAATTGCAAACCTTGAACATAGGTTCTTCTGCTTCACATTCAGATGCGCTTCACAACCAGCTATGTCTTAGAAAAAGAAGAACATTTTGTTTCTTAAGGCAAACAGTTTTAAAAAAGTAAAATTTTGGTTTAAAACATAAAACTTTAGTTTTAGAATTTTAGTAAAATAGTTTAAAAATGTTAAATCTTTCAAACTAAAAAAACATTAAAAAGTCAAAAGTTTTTTTAAAACTATAATTTGAAGGCAATTAAAACTTTTTTTTAAGTGCACTTTTATAATTTATGATTTTTGTACTTAAGCTTTGTAAACTTTAAAATTAATTAATGATATTTTCAAACAATTTCACCTAAAAATTACCTTGAATTCACACTGAAATCTTTCCTAATGTAAGGTTTTTAGCGATGACATTGTTGTCTCAGTTTTTGTCTCCAGTTGATCCCCACCACATCGTAATGATATCACCATGATATCACCCAACAAATTTTCCCAATAATACAAACAAAAAAAAAATAGTAAAATATACTGCAAAACTTGTAGTAGATCTTACGTGTAGTAAGTCTTATTGTACTTAGTAAGAATCCCTGCTTCAGTAGTAGTTGTAAAATTTACGATTACTATTATTTCGTACTACAATTTTCTATAAATAGATAAATTTACTAAAAAAATTATAGCAAGAATTACTAGAAATTTACTAATAAGTAGTTAAAAGTTTAGTAGCGAGTTCAGCTTAGTAAGATTTTCTGTTAATAGTAAAAATTACTACTTA
Organism: Megaselia abdita; assembly: GCA_001015175.1. NCBI lineage: Eukaryota > Metazoa > Arthropoda > Insecta > Diptera > Phoridae > Megaselia > Megaselia abdita. The sequence continues at coordinate 12,308 of JXPG01037406.1, read as the reverse complement.
ATCTCTAAATTGCAATACAAACATTAGTGATAACTTCATTTAGTAAAAATGTCTACTAATAGTAAAAATTGCTAATCCAGAAATAGCTTAAATTACTATTTTCTAGTAAATATTACTAATCAAAATTTTAGTTTTTCATTCAGTCATGAGTTCAAACTTAGATGATGATAGTTATTTTTTTAGTTTTACTACAAATAGTAGTAAGTTTTACTAATAGTTGAAATACCATAGTTATATTTTTTCAGGCATGAGCTCAAACCCAGACAATGTCTTTTTTTTACTACAAAAATTAGTAAAAAAAGAAGAAATTAAATAAATTTTGAAACGTCGCTAAAAATTACAACGAATTATTTTTCATTTGATAGCCAACAAAACATTATTTAAAAATGAATTCTACAGACAATAACCAATCTTCAAAAAATTAGTAATGTTTGAAATGTTGGTAGTAAATTCTACTAGCTTACCCGCTCCAGTTGAAATCCCAAGCATTAGCATTTTTTTAAATATATGTTTTTGATTGTGACTTCATAATTGTATTCAATTTTATTTTATTTTACTGCCTATGGCTATGCACTTTAAGATCTTGGAAGTTTGTCGAAGTTAAAGCTAAGTGTTCGAGTTCAAATGATACCACAAACATTACTTTTTCAGTAGAGTTAAATAAATGTAAAATGTTAATAACTTAATAAAATAAAACATAATTTATTAATATGAGTTACTGTTTTGAGTAGTAAATTCTTCTTTTTAGTAAGTAGTTCAAATTTCTAAGATTTTACTATTTAAAATGTAGGTTGGTTTTTTACTACTGAAGTATTACATTTTTAGTAAAATTGACTATTATTTTTGTTCAGCGAAATGAGACTTTCTCTTGACTTGTCTTCGGCGAATTAATAATCGAAGAAGCCTTTTGAATTCGTAGTTCCATCGACAATAAAGTCGACAAAGATAAAATAGGGATGATTTGTTCGTTCGGAGATAATATCGTTTTGACTTTCATCAATGTATTAGTGCGAAAACTCGTTGGGTGATACGCAAATGATGTCATGGTTATATCATTACGATGTGGTGGAGATCAACTTGAGACAAAAAATGAGACATTGATGTAATGAGGATGACCTGTAAAATATTTATATTTTAAATGATTTATGTAATCAGTACTTAAAGTACTTTCAAAAATAATTCTCTTAAGGAAATCTTTTAACTTCAATATTAAATTCTTGTATTTTAAAATAGCTTTATTTTTTTTAAATTATTAAGACATTGGAAATAATTTAAAATTCTTTTATTTTAAAATAGCTACAAAAATGTTTAATTTTCACATTTACAGTAGAAATTAAAACAAAAATTGTTAATTAAAACTAAAATTGTTATAAAATAAATTATCTCCATATTTAAAATATTGCCTTTGAAAATATGTTAATTAAATAATGATATTTTCGCTATTATTTTTTTATGAAATCTCATTAAAATAAAGAAGTGTTTCGCTATACTCCCCTTAAAATTCTAGTAATATCATAATATAGTATTGAAATTCAAACATCTGTTAAATTTCCGAATCGAACCCTTTTCTAAAACGATATCATATAAGAAGATTAAAGAAGCAAGTATAAGAAAATTCGCAAATCGCTTGGATTTCTTTCAGGAAATTAAAATCGAATTGATTTTCTTGAACATCTCTCGTAAACCGTTGAGGTGAAAATAATACGGAAAAAAAAGTATAATAATAATAATTCATTTTCCATTTCTCTTCCTGTTACCTAGATGGAATGACAGATTGTTCAGATAGTGAATGCTGTTCACATCCAGCTTGTGCTGAACACATAATGTGCTTATCATCCAATGATCCCGTTGAAGTATTGCTGAGGAAACAACCACCATCAGTGACTGCATCCTTCTACCAACGAGTGAAATTTTTAATTGAAGAGAATTCAGTTCAATCATATGCACACATGGACGAGTATTCAGAGAAGTGAGTAAAAACTTTTTAATTCTCGACGCTGTTTCGGGGGAAATTTAAATCATTTCTCATTTATTGGGTTATTAAGTCCCGAAGGGATTTAAAAAAAAAAAAATAAAAAACATAAAAGAAAAAAAAAATAATGGAAGAAAAGAAAAAGCTCAAATTTATATTTATGATTTTCTTTTCAGTTTTGTTATTAGATGAAAATTTAAATGAAAAATGTTAAACGTTAATAATATTTTTAAGAACACACAAATTATCTATAACCTCAAGATATCAATCACATCCTAATCCCAAGTCCATTCCATTCCCCTCAATGTAATGTTGTCTATCATGTTTATAAACTAAAGAAAACTTAACAACTTTTTCTTTGGCTTTTATTTATTTATTTATAAATTTTTCATTTGAGCTTTTTCTTTTCTTGCACTTATGATATGCTTACCAAAATAAGCTAAAAACCAAAATTATTCAGTGTAAAATTGTTATTTATAAAAAAAAAAAAAAGAAAAACAAAAATCTTTGAAAAAGCTCTTTAAGTTTTCTTCATAAAACGAATATGATAGCACTTCATTGAGTGTGTGTGTCGTCTAATGTTTTACCTCCTTGTGTTCGTCTAAAACCCCAATTTCATAAAAAAAATATTTGAAATTTATTGTGAAGTCAATATTTTGAACTTTTACGTTTTTATCTTTATGGTTTTTTTAGTTTTCCCATAAAATATAGAAGATTTTTATTTGCAATTTTTACATAAACAATCTCATTTCGTGTGTCTTTTTTGTTGTTGTTTTTATACTTTTCACTTTCGTTTAATTTACTAAAGTCCCCTAGATAATTTTCTAAGTTTTTTCGTTTTTATGAGTTTTTAATTATATCACTTCTAAGAAGTTGAACTCTAATTATATTTTAAGATAATGAACAAGGATTTAAAACAACAAAAATATCAAATTCCAAAAATAATCTGATAATTATGTGCTGTCGTTTTATGTGTGTGAGAATTATGGTTTCAATAACTATTTTTATTTCTTTTTAATGTGTCTTTTTGTTTATGGTGGTTTATTGATGGATTTTGGTTCTTTTTTTCACTCTTGTGAGGATATTTCACGAATATTGAACGAAAGTCATGACACCACTGTTATTAACAGTGATTTTTTTTACATGGAAAAGTCATTGACAACTTATCGTTCATAGAGTAAATTACAAAGCTAACTTGAAAATATAATGTAATAAAATAATTAACAGTGATTAACTTAACAATCAATCAAAGTGTGATTAAATTATAATTGAATACAATTTCATTTCATTTATACACTGCAATTAACAGTAGCTTAAGAATAAACTGTAATTAACAGTTATTAACTTAGCATTGTATTTTTGTTTAGTTTTCGCAATTGCGATTAATAAAATTATGGGAATAAATGTCTTTAATTAATAGAATTGGAAGAATATTAATATATTGAAATTTTCTTTATTCTCCACTGTTATTAACAGTAGTTAATTAACCATTAATTGACTTAACATTGAGAGAGAATTTATTTTTTAACCATTTATAAAGATATAATTCTAACAAATGATTAAATACTGTAATTGGCAATGAATTTTGGCATTCATTACTGTTAATAACAGAGGGTTATCTTAACACGGAAAAAAAAGTAGGAGCTTCATAAAAATGTTAAATACTTTTGACAATAGATTTGTCACTCTCACGTTATATGCGTAAGGTTCCTACACAGCGTAGGTAAATTATATTAAGCGTAAGATTCCTACTTCAGTGGGTAAATTGTTGTATTATTTTTATACATTTTTTATTCAGTAAAAACTACAACATCAGACAGTAATACTTACGTATCTGAAGTAATAACTCTCACATCTGTAGGAAAAACTATTAATATGTAGGAAAAACTCCTACATCAGTAAGTTTTAATTCCACATCTGCGGTAAACATTCCTACATGAGTAAGTAAAATATGAGGGAAAAAATCATACATGAGTAAGTTGAACTCCTACATTTGCAGGTAAAACTCCCACATCTGAGGGAAAAAATCCTACAAGATTAAGTAAAACTCCCACATCTGTAGGATAAACTCCTACAAAATTAAGTAAAAGTACCACATCTCTGAGAAAAATTCCTATATGAGTATGTAAAACTATCCATCTGTGGGAAACATTTCTACAGGTGTAAGATAAACTTCCAAATCTGTAGGAAAACTCCTACACGAGTAAGTAAAACTCCCACGTCTTTATAATAAAAACTTATACATTAGTAAGTGAACCCCCACATCTGTGGGAACAATTCCTACACGAGTAAGTAAAACTCCCACATTTGTAGAAAAAACTCTTACTTCAATAAGTAAAACTCCCACATCTCTAACATGAGTAAGTAAAACTCCCATATCTGTGGGGAAAATTCCTCCTAAATCTACTACATCAGTAAGTAAAAATCCCACTTCTGTAGAAAAAACTCCTCCATGAGTAAGTAAAACTCACACATCTGTGGGAAAAATTCCTACATGAATATAAGTAAAACTCCCATATTTGTATTGAAAACTCGTACATCAGTAAGTAAAACTCCCACATCTATAGGAGAAAAACTCTTACTTCAATAAGTAAAACTCCCACATCTGTAGGAAAAATTTTACCTGAGTAAGTAAAACTCCCAAATCTGTGGGAAAAATTCCTACACGAGTNTAAGTAAAACTCCCACATTTCTACGAAAAACTCATCAGTAAGTTAAACTACCATATTTTTATTGAAAACTCGTACATCAGTAAGTAAAACTCCACATCTGTAGGAAAAGCTCTTATTTGAGTAAGTAAAACTCCCACGTCTGTAGGAAAAACTCTTACATGAGTAAGTAAAACTCCCAAATATGTGGGAAAAATTCCTACACGAGTAAGTAAAACTCCCACATTTCTACGAATCAGTAAGTTAAACTACCATATTTGTATTGAAAACTCTTACTTCAGTAAGAAAACTCCTACATCAGTAAGTAAAACTCCCACATATGTGGGAAAAATTCTTACACGACTAAGTAAAACTCCCAAATCTGTGGGAAAAATTCTTACACGAATAAGTAAAACTCCCACATTTCTACGAAAAACTCATCAGTAAGTTAAACTACCATATTTTTATTGAAAACTCGTACATCAGTAAGTAAAACTCCACATCTGTAGGAAAAGCTCTTATTTGAGTAAGTAAAACTCCCACGTCTGTAGGAAAAACTCTTACATGAGTAAGTAAAACTCCCAAATATGTGGGAAAAATTCCTACACGAGTAAGTAAAACTCCCACATTTCTACGAAAAACTCATCAGTAAGTTAAACTACCATATTTGTATTGAAAACTCTTACTTCAGTAAGTAAACCTCCCACATCTATAGGAGAAACTCCTACATCAGTAAGTAAAATTCCCACATTTGTAGGAAAAACTCTTACATCTGTAGGGAAAATTCCTCCTATCACACTTCTGTAGGAAAAACTCCTCCATGAGTCTGTTGGAAAAAATACTTACATGAGTCATATATGAGTAAGTAAAACTCCTACATCTGTAGGAAACACTCCTACGTGAGAAAGTAAAGCTTACATAAATTTAAAAAGTGGACGAACTACTTATTTCATTTTTCAGATCTACAAAGCCCATCGCATACCTTTTCTTGTTTTCCTTTATATTCATTCTTATACAGAGATACCTTCGCTACTATCATTACCTTATCATTTCTTATTGATTTTCAAGTCAATAAGAAAACAATCTTAAAGAAAAAGAAAAAACTAGTTCTACGACATTACTGGACGCAGTGATTTTTTGATATAGGTATTTTTCCCACTTTTGTAGGAATTTTACCAACTTCATTTGAAGTGTAGGAGTTTCTTATTACAAGCGTAGGTATTTTTCCTACTAATGTGGGTAAATTTCTTATTACAAGCGTATGTATTTTTCCTACTAATGTGGGTAAATTTCTTATTACAAGCGTAGGTATTTTTCCTACTAATGTGGGTAAATTTCTTATTACAAGCGTAGGTATTTTTCCTACTAATGTGGGTAAATTTCTTATTACAAGCGTAGGTATTTTTCCTACTAATGTGGGTAAATTTCTTATTACAAGCGTAGGTATTTTTCCTACTAATGTGGGTAAATTTCTTATTACAAGCGTAGGTATTTTTCCTACTAATGTGGGTAAATTTCTTATTACAAGCGTAGGTATTTTTCCTACTAATGTGGGTAAATTTCTTATTACAAGCGTAGGTATTTTTCCTACTAATGTGGGTAAATTTCTTATTACAAGCGTAGGTATTTTTCCTACTAATGTGGGTAAATTTCTTATTACAAGCGTAGGTATTTTTCCTACTAATGTGGGTAAATTTCTTATTACAAGCGTAGGTATTTTTCCTACTAATGTGGGTAAATTTCTTATTACAAGCGTAGGTATTTTTCCTACTAATGTGGGTAAATTTCTTATTACAAGCGTAGGTATTTTTCCTACTAATGTGGGTAAATTTCTTATTACAAGCGTAGGTATTTTTCCTACTAATGTGGGTAAATTTCTTATTACAAGCGTAGGTATTTTTCCTACTAATGTGGGTAAATTTCTTATTACAAGCGTAGGTATTTTTCCTACTAATGTGGGTAAATTTCTTATTACAAGCGTAGGTATTTTTCCTACTAATGTGGGTAAATTTCTTATTACAAGCGTAGGTATTTTTCCTACTAATGTGGGTAAATTTCTTATTACAAGCGTAGGTATTTTTCCTACTAATGTGGGTAAATTTCTTATTACAAGCGTAGGTATTTTTCCTACTAATGTGGGTAAATTTCTTAATACAAGCGTAGGTATTTTTCCTACTGTATTGGGTAAATATATCAAGTAAGAATTTGTCTCACTATTGTATGAATTTTACCCACATAATTTGAAGCGCAGGAGTCTCCTCAACATATGTTTGTATTTCTTTTATTACAAAGCGTAGTTATTTTCCCTACTTTCGTATTTTACTTATTTTTTGTTGATATTTCTAATATTCAAAAACTTACCTCCAGAATATATTTTTCTTGTTACAAAGTGTAGGTATTTTTCCTACTGTTGTGGGTGAAAATGTTGTAGAAATTTCTTCCTCATATGTTTTAATTTCTCTTATTACAGAGTGTGGGTATTTTTCCTATTGTGGAGGGTAAAAATAACAAGTAAGAATTCCACTTTTGTAGGAATTTTACCCACATCATTTGAAGTGTAGGAGTTTTTCCCACATTTCTCTTATTACAAAGCGTAGGTATTTTTCCTACTGTTGTGGGTGAAAATTTTGTAGAAATGTTTTCCACATTTGTTTTAATTTCTCTTATTACAGAGTGTGGGTATTTTTCCTACTTTCGTATAAGTGTTGTAAGAGTATTTAATGTTTCCCTACAAATGTAAGTATTTTACTTATTTATGTAGACATTTTTCCTATTCCAAAATTTATATAAAGAATGAGGAATAGAAAAAAAACATTAATTCTACAAATTTATTTTTTTTACAATTTTTGAGGGTATTTTATTTACAAATTTATTACTTTCACTTAAAACTAACAGTGTTTTAATACTCCTCATTGTCACAGTTCAAAACAACTTCTTAGTCGTAAATTGTTGCCTCTGTAATTAACCGAGTTAATCTCAAAATCGTCTTAAATGTTTTTTAACTTCTACCAATTTTAAAAATGATTGAAAAATTGGTGTTCTAATCATCGATTTCTTGTTCTGAAAGTACAAACAAGTATTTTATGTATGTAATACATAGAAAAGTCCATTAAAACCAAACAAAAATCCTTGAGTGAAAAAAAAATCAGACAAACCCGCCAGACTATGAACCACCTACAATTTTATTTTTATTTTGTGTGAAAATGTGAGCGAGAATATAAAGAGAAACAAATTATATGTCCTCCAAAAAACCTTGGCAATAACACATAATGCGCTTTTTATAATTTTCCAAAGAAGACCGCCATTTTCATTGATTATTTTCATTTTGGCACTCATCCTACAAAAAGACAAAAAAATTCTGTCATCATTCAGCTATCGCACTCTCATATATATATATACACGAAAACACGAACTTTATATTGCCAAGAGTAATTTTTGGGAGCCCAAAATAA
>JXPG01037401.1:0-12473 GCA_001015175.1 Megaselia abdita | reverse complement strand
AGGCGTTTTATTTTGTGTGTAAGACAAATACGCTGAAAAGTATTTATATCTAATACCATTTTTGAATCAGAGTTATCAAGATTTTCACAGTGAAAGAAAAAGTTGAATTGAAAATTTAAATCTGAAGAAATGCAATCCATATAATTAAATAAACAGAAACCAAAAGGGAAAATCAAGAAGCATCCTGGTTTTTGTTCATCAATAAATAATTATACAAATCTCATTGCACATAAGATAAAAAATAACTGATAACATACAATTCAAATAACGCATTAAATGCACAAGAATTCAAATTCAAACACAACCGAACAATAAGTAAGAACAATCGAGCCAAAATTTGATAGCTTGCTTAAAAATATAAAAAAATTATTAAATGTTGCATTCCCACAGAGCGAAATTATACGGTTTTCATAAACTCTACTGAACACACTCCTAATATGAAAAGTTTTCAAGAGTTGGTTACCATATGTTGCCGCAGAAGCATCCTTTTATATTACAAAAAGTGTGTAAAATCGAAGAGCTCTTATGTTATTGTTATAGAAATATTAAAGTGTAACTTAAGATGGGGTTTCTTTTAAAAATATTCTCACGCCTGATTGCATTAATACGTCATTACGTGGTCACGATCACAATGCTAGTTACTTTATTGTATTCATATTGTATTCATTTTAGGGGATGAATAAGAAGCGTTATCTATACGAAATATCAAATCTTTAATTAATCGACATTTTAGGAGCGTTTCGCACTCAAGAAATACAATTGGTGTGACTTTTTTACATTTGCCAATTTTATTAATATTAAGATCTTGGAGTACATAATTTCATGTAGTTTCTTGGTCAGTAGTCAGCAGGTTGGTTTCCTCTCTGGCTATCTCAAGTTCAAATCTCGAAATTTTTTAAATATTTTTTTATAGTGTTATTTTGTTAGGCGAAGCCATTTCATTATTCAATTGCCATATATCGCAGATGGATCATTGCGACAAGGCAAATGTATACCTGTAACAAGTGTTCATTGAAGTCGTCTGTGTCTTCTAACATTGCTAGCTACTTCCTTCATTCTATTAACTATTAACTTCTTTGTTTCGACTAATGTTTTCCTTCTTATTTCGATTTGTTAATCGGCAATTGAAGGCAGACAATATTAACATTAGCCTACTTAATAACCGCAAGCCCGATATTTGCTGGTGATACTAAAACNCATTGCTAGCTACTTCCTTCATTCTATTAACTATTAACTTCTTTGTTTCGACTAATGTTTTCCTTCTTATTTCGATTTGTTAATCGGCAATTGAAGGCAGACAATATTAACATTAGCCTACTTAATAACCGCAAGCCCGATATTTGCTGGTGATACTAAAACGTATTACTAAATAGTAAAAATATTAGCAAAATATTTAATCAGTACACCCAGAGGAAAAATAACAAGTTTTTCTGCAAACGAAATCCAGAAATTCTGAAAAGTAGCATTTCAAGAATTTCCGAACAAAATTTATCAACAATCTGAAAAAATGTAGAAAACCTGAAAATCGTTTTCAGTTTTTCTAAAAAATAAATACCAATAAAAAAATATTTTTTTCATCCAAAAATTCAGAAGATATAAGGATGTTCTAATCAGTTCACTATTATTCATTGGTCGCTTTGGCTGCATGCATAGCAAAGTCGACCCTAAGTCAAAGCATATGTTATTGGTTCAACCCTTCACATTTTTGACTTTTTTCCTTTTGGTATTTATTTTTATTTATATTATAATATTATTTATTTATTTATTCATTTATTTATTTATTTATTTATTTATTTATTTATTTATTTATTTATTTATTTATTAAGTTCTAGCTCTTTGTGTATTTATTTCTATTAATAGTAAAAATTACTACTCTGTGAGTAAAACTTACTACTAGAAAAATATTTGATTAGTGTTAATTTCTATTAATAGTAAAAACTACTAAAAACTACTACTGAATGAAATTTTCGTTCATTCGTGAGTTCAAACCCAGTGATTATAGTTTTTTGTTCGTTTTACTACAAATAGTAGTAAATCTTGCATATATAAAGTAGATTTTACTAATAGTTAAAATACAATTATTATATTCTTTCAGGCATGGGTTCAAACCTAGACAATGACTTTTTTGTTAGAAAAAGTAGTAACATTTGCAATTAAGTAGTAAATTATACTATAGCATTCCGCTCCAGTTGAAATCCCAGCATTAGCATTGTTTGCATACGTTTTTTATTGTGACCTTATATTTGTATTAAATGTTCACCTTGTCAAACTTAAGTTAAGTGTTCTAGTTCAAAACCTACCACAAACGTTATTTTTGGGAAATATCAAGTACAAAATATTCTGCTTCTGTAATTAAAAGCTATCAGGAGGAAATATCTTTAAATTAATTTCTCTTTTAACTTTCGATCATGTGGTATTTATTCTTTTTAAAATCGACATTATAGTATTTCGATATTAAGATTTTCATTAATATAATATTAATATAATAATAAGTTCATTAATATTATATATATATCGATAAGAAGAATATGTAGTTGATTGGGGTAGGTGCTAGCCCTTTCACCTTTCAGTCTGACGATTCTGAGTTCGATCCTCAGTGTACACGTCAGAATTTTTCGTAAGAAATTTTCTTTCGTGTGAGTCGGATATTCTATCTGACGCCACCCTTGCCGTTTCGAAGTTGATAAAATAAAAGGGTACCTCTAATACACTCGTTGAAATAGCAAGCAGCTCATCACATACCTTAATATTAAGTTGATAAAATAAAAGGGTACCTCTAATACACTCGTTGAAATAGCGAACAGCTCATCACATTCCTTAATACACCTTGAAACACCTTTGGATAGTTGTGTAAGTATGAAGATTTAGTAAGAAACTTTGGTAAAACATTTTGTTGTTGCTCTTTTGGACCATGATTAGTTGAAGTTATTGTTGCGTGGTGCACATAAAAAAGGAGAGAGTAAGGCGAACGGAAACTTTAATGCTTGATTGATGTCAGCCGAGCGAAGTTACTGCAAAGCGTAGGGAAGCGGAGCTTAAGCAGGAGCAATGTAACCTAAACTATCACATATTCTTTTTAGTTTTAAAAAAATCTTAATCTGAATCTATGTAAATTTTGTGTTAAATTAGAAACTAATGCGAATTTGGGATTTTTGAAAAAGTATATAATGGTTGAGTATTTAAATGTTGGAAATACATGGGTGTACTAAAGCATAATGAGTTCTTATAGACTTTATGATTCCTAATATATTTTTTATTGTTCCTAATATATTATTCGAAGTGAGGATGGGGCCTAATGCTGTAAGTCGGGCAATTTTATAAATAATTAAAAACAAAAAAAAGGCCTAGTGCTACAACGGAACATAGTTCTACTGCACCGCTTCATTTTTCTAAAGTGGTGCCTACTGTTTTGTGAAAATTGGATTGGTTTTTATTAATATGTCGGTGGCATACAAAACCAATAACTATCACAACATTTTACATATGATTTCTGAAAAAAATAATACGTTTTATGTTAGTTTTAAAAATCATAGGGTTATTTTTGTAACTATATAAGATTGAATGATTATAAAATGTGGTTGTTGTTGTTGTTCGACAATAAGAAATTCAGAACTTCAGTGCTTTTGTACTTGAAGATCTTGTAGAATCAACGGAATATACTTAATCTCTTGGCAAGATTCAACAAACGATACTATTCCGCCTAGGTGCTTGACAATGTTATGTTATTTTGTGTCTTGCTACAAAAGCTATATAAAATATACCCATTGGTAGATTTTTGATTAGTGATATATCCGGAATCGTCAAATCCTTCGAGCTTCAATTCACCTTTACCACCAACTTGCAGCTTCAAATTTCTCGTACCCTTCGAGTACTTGAAAACACGTTGCAATTCGATCACTTTTATTTATTGGAGTGTTGACCTTCCTACTCAACAATGATACAGCAATAGATAAGTCTGGCTTTAAATTTGTTGAGAAATACAACAGGTACAGGTACAAATACGCCTGTAGTCGTGATTGTTTCCCAAAAGATCTTCTTCAACCTCACGTTTAATACAATAGGATTCGATGTAAACTTTTGAGATTTTGCAATCGCATATTTGATACTCTTACAGAGTCTGATCAATGTACTGTTTTTGATCAATATAGTAAATACCATCGTCATTTTTCTCGATATGTATACTATAATGTACGTTGAAACTTAGATTAGTAATTGTAAAATTTCTCGAAATATATCTGTTACTCAAGTTGTTGTGCCTACATTCAGTCAACATATATCATCCACATCAATGAGAATGTAAATATGTTTACCCCTTCTTGTTTACTATAGAGACAAGGGTCAGAAGAACCCCTTCTAAAGCCAATCTTTACCAAAGCTGAATGAACTTTTTCATCATAATATCCTTCTCTAGTAGAGAAATAGCTTGATTGAATGACTTGGGTTCCACAATATTACTATTTTCAGCTTTCATAACAACGATGACTAAACATCTTTGCTATCTTGACATTACCCCCAGCTTTAATGTTGACATATCTGTCATCAGCAACCTTCACTTGATCAGAAGACTTCGTTTGCAGAGACATGAAAGCATCCTTGTTACACATGTTACTTGTAGCACCAAAACTCACATACCAGCTCCTGATATTCTTCTTTCTTAAAGCCACCAGACACGTCTCGACAACAGTTTTCGCTTCGTTGCTTTTTTTCACATGGTTTGACGCTGAGTGCATACAAGTGACCAGAGAGAAGAACGCGGAGAAGCAGAAGTGGCTCGAAACACCAGAGGAGCTGGTACTCACAGATGGAGAAGTATAGAGAAGCGAGGAAAAGAGCAGTCAAGCTTTGCAGAGCCAAGCGTAGACTCACGAGAATGGCGAGATGAAACAGGAAATAGCTTTAGCTTTTCCATCGCTTTTCAGAAACTCAATCTGGTATGGATAAATTTTGGACCTTCCATTTTCGCAGAATAACAAAATTGCAATTAATTCAACAAAATGTAAGTAATAGTTCGCAGTGCTTAAGCTATTAATGCAGTCGCAAAAGCTGATAAATGATTGAGCCAATTTATTGAAAAGTCAAACAGATAATAATAAAATACAAAACATAAAATTGATAGGTACAACTGTTTGTAAGAAAACAAGTATTAAGATACTTACATTTTCTAAATTAATACTCACCAATTTTTGCCAAAAAGTGCAAAAATTACGAAAAAGTGAAGAAATTGCTAAATGTTGATTATGTTGCATTGACTTTGCATACAATCCAACCAAGTTCCATACTTAAAACGTTAAAATTAACTCTGCCTTAACAACCTTCCTCATATTTTCTGGCCTCCTGTTTTGAATATCTTCAAAGCTAATAATATCGTATTAAGATTTACTAGAAACAAGAAAAGGAGGTGCTTTACAAACAAAGTAAATAGACTGCTTTTCTCGTTAGAATTTAAATGTCTTATTTTTCGCTGATATAAGTCTTTGACCAATCGAAAAATATGAATTTAAATTCATTTATATTGTTACCGAATTACCTTATAGTCGAAATACCAATTGCGTGTGATCAGTTTTCAATGAAATGTAATCCTATAATGAAAAGAAGACAGTAGGTAGCTCAAAGAGGATGGAACAATAAGCGTGCCTCAACAAAAGGTATTCTTCCTTTGAGGGTTAACGATGAAAGACCCCTGTCATAGATGTATTATGAATCACTCTGAAATTCTTAATTTGAATGCAGAGTGTTTTGGCATCAGATTCATCATACAGAGCATCCTTTAAGCTGTTGTTCTCCAATGTTGTTGACTTCTTTTGTTATATTTAACAGTTTTCAAAGTACAATTTTGATCCAATTGCTCTTAATAACCAATTTGAGAAATGTAATCGGGAACAGATCAAGAAAAAGTAGCTAACAAAATCCTCCATCACTCAAATGTATATTATAATAAAAAATTGCAATGGTTTATAAAACTCAGTGTGTGAACTTATTTTTTATTTTTATTCAAAACGATTTTAATTGATAATAGTAATTGTGATTGAATGAATAAACACTAATAAGGATTAAAATAAAATATAAAACATTGATGATATTAATTGAATGAAATGCTGGTTGAAAAAGATGAACTATTATACTTCTATTGATGTTTAAAGAAAAGAGGGATGATTTTATATGTAGATGAATCATCTCATGCTTTCCCATTTTCGGTTCTCACTAATAAAATAAAAATGAATATTCTTAAGGTTAACGACATTCACAGTATATTTTCTAGATTCAAATAATTTTGTGGTATTCATTTTGAGCACTACGATGCTTATTGTTCAATTCAACTGAATCTACGTGTTCTTTTGGAATAAAATGTTCTTAATGCAGTCAACCTCGACATATCTATAACTAATGACCACGAAATAATAGTATAAAGCTATTGAATAAGACAAACTTGATGAAAAATTATGCTGAATTATCCCTAATCTCTGGGAGAAATTATCAAAGGCTGAAAGAATTATCAAACAACGCAAAATTTTCGTCAATATGACTGGGTTCGGACTTCGGAGGAGCGCTAAACATGAACATTCTATGCTCGTAATAGATGAAACTAAATATTAAGCCCGGATTTTTAGATTCAACTTCTGTGAAAGCCGGCCTTTAGAATAACTTTGAATGACAATAATAATTTGGGGGAATAATATAGTAATTGTCATTCAAAAGAAGGCGCCGAAAACGATATAACTATGAAGATTGTACTTTCAAAAAATGAACCACTTCATTGTTCGGAGACGAATTTACAACTATATATCTAAATATCTATCTATCAATCTATATATCTATCTATCGAGAAAACAACTATCAGAGAAGCTGTCAGATATCAAATATAAGAATCGTCACTCATCCTTCTACGTCTAATTATGCTTGTACCCAACATAAATCAAAATGGATCCTTACACCTATATGTGTTGATTATATGCGATTCATCGCAGTATATACTAAAAGACCGATTCCCATCGACATACTTAGCGTATTAGATAGACTTTAAGGAGCTAAAGTTCTAATGCAAATTCCATTCCGGTTTGGTAGTTGGTTGGTTTAGGTGCTAGGACTTTCGCCTTCCAGTCTGACGATTCAGAGTTCGATCCTCAGTGCACACGTCAGAATTTTCCAAAAGAAATTTTCGTTCGTGTGAGTCGGATATACTACCTGACGCAACCCTCGTAGTTTCGATGTTGATGAAATAAAAGGGTACCTCTACTACACTCGTTTAAATAGCAGACAGTTCTCAGTTCACCGACTCTATTCAGAGGAAGAGGGAAAACTAACAACACTAACTAACATGTATAAAAGCAGCTGGTAAGCTTGAGTCACCTTTGGCTCGTTGTGTGATTTAGTTAGTTAGTTTAGGCCCAAGTACACATAATTGTTGACATATTTGAGTGGTACGTTATTGTTTGCTTCTAAACTAACTTTTCTTTACTGAGCTCGTTCATCATCAGCTGCAGTTTTCCCGATAATTTAGCTATAACTATACAATGTCGTCAGCAAATCTGGGGCTCGTGAGGTATAGCTCCCATTAACGATTCCAGAGTATTATCAGTTAAGCTTAGAGAAAACATTTTCTAACACTATTTCACTCCTATTTTTAATCTAAATCTTTTTCCTCGTATTTCAGTCATCACAGATGAAGTGCTGTTATAATAAATGTTTTTCAGGATTTTTATGTAACTGGTTTAAACTCTTGAATTGAATGTTTCCAAGCATTCCCTAATTTCAAAGTGTTCCCAAGACAAATTCTTTTTTGAAATCAACAAACCCAAAATATGATTCAAATTAGTACTCACTAGACTTTTCAATAAGTTGGTTCAGGCTCTGGAGGTGATCTGATGTTGAAAAATTCTTCCGAAACGCTTCCTGATCTCTTGATTGACTAAGAGACAATGCAAATGTTAGTCTTTGAAGTAAGCATTTGTAGAAGATTTAGTAAAGATTAAATATTAAACTGATTGACATATAGTAGTTGTTTATATTTTTCTTCGAACCTTTTTATGAAGAAGCGTTAATTGCATCGCTCCCACCACTTTTCTCGTTGTCTGATGACTTGATCGTACTAATAATCTCAGATTCTAAAAAATCGGGTACTTCTTCATCATATAGATTACATGGTGTTAAATTTTCTGTTCTGGATGAGTTGAATAAATCCTTATAGAAAGCGGTAGCTACTTCGTGTATGTGCATCATTTGAGTTAGTTTCCAACGAAAGGATCCAGCTTTTATTTTGGTTACATGATGTTTTGGTAATCGATTTTTGGTTCTTCATTATATATTCAAAACATATCTTTTGTTGAATTTTTTGAATTAATATCATGTGAGCTCTTGTTTTTAATTAGTTAGTTCATTTTCTTCAATTCACTTTCTTCTTTCGTGAATTTTTGCAATAATATTCCTCTTTTTTTGATTAATTCCTTGGTGGTATTAGACATTTTTTGATTCTATCATATGCTTTTCTATCATCTCCTTCAATACTAATTTAACCGCTACTAAAGATTTAGAGAAAGAAATTTTGAGTTTTATTTCGATGAAATTGTGTTGATTTGTGATTTATTTGGGATTTACCTCTAACAAGACTATAATCAGAGTTGAAGCTTAAGTTATTTAATACATCCAAGTCCTGAACAATACTTCTTTTGTTGCACATAATTTAATCAACTTGGAATTTGTTGTTAATTATATTATCATTTTTTATTTTCCAAGTTCATTGTTTTGATGGTGGTTCTTTTTCTTTTGAATAAAGAGTGGCAGGATGTTAGACTTTGAACTAATTCCTCGTCTCTCTCGTTACGATTACCAAAACCAAATGGCCCCATAATTTAGTCTTCGCCATGACATCGTTTTCCTAGTCTAGCATTGAAGTCCCCCATTCAAATTTTTATCTCGGTATTACAATTTATATCATAAAGCTGTGGAGACCACTTCGTAGAATACATCTTTTCCATAAACTCTGTTAACAATTTATGGGTTGAGCAGGGTTCTCAGATCTAAGTTAATACGAAGAAGTACTAAGCTGAAGATATACGAGACACTTATAATACCAGTTCTGATTTATGGGGCCGAATCGTGTACATTATAAGAATCAGATAAGAATCGGGTATTGGAGAGGAAAGTACTGAATTATCTAATAAGATACATCAAAGAAAATTGCTTACGCAGAGACTCCGGTGGCTGGAACGTTTAGAAGATTAGTTAACATCAAAGGGCATCATAACAACTGCGGAGGGCAATAGCTGTGAATAGAGCGAACTTGAGGAAAACGATTGGTGGATTGTAAATTGATGGAGGGGCTCGTGGAATCATATGTATGTATGAATGATACCATATTTATAGTATTACAGAAGAGTTCCAATACGCAAGTCATAATATGTGGTGGCATTCGAAGTTATGGTTTCAGAATCCTTGTTAAGACCATAATATGAAAAGATGCTGAGAAGTATTTATAAGAAGAAGTTTTTTATATTATTGGGTAATATACCATGTTTTTGCTATTGCGATCAAAATCCTCTTGAAGAAGATGAACATCCCGGGAGGATTAAATTACATAGCAGAAGACTGAATCAACAGCAGATTCTTCTGCACTATACTCTCAATAGTGCTCTCCTCCGTACAAATTATATAGGAACTCCGAATGTCACATTTTTTAAAGCATTCTCTCTCTCTCTCTGTTAATTTTAACTATTAATTTGAATTTTGAAAAAAAGTCTATTATGTTAAAAGTGAATAACTTCTTAATTAAAATAATAATTGAGAATAATAGTTTCGGGTACATTTTAAATAGAATTGTGATGAAGATACATGTGTTGATAGATTTATATATTATTACAATGCAACGTCCATTTAAAAAAAATATATTTTTTTTTAATGTAATGACTTTTAGCGTTAAAAGGCGGTTTCATGTTAATAGAAAGTTGGTTCCAACTTTGTATCCTATATAACTTTGTTAGGTGTGGCTTTCTTTCCAATTTAAATTGTCAAGATTGGCTGATTTACATTCTAACATTTTATTACACACGTTTAATTGTGGACTATTCAACAGGAGTCGAGCTAAGGAGAAACACCAGAACTGCATTTAAAACAACATTAGTACTTCCAATAATTATCACCCCATTAAAGAACAATGAACTAACAGAATTCCCAAATGTCATATTGAGCCAATACAAAGCATAACAACTATGAAGTTCCAGTAACAACCTTCCAATGGGAACATGAATGGGAGGAGTTTATATTCCAACTCTGCATTCATCCCTTATGAAAATTGTGTAAAAATAGTAAACTGTTAAATAGATATTTAGTTTTCATCGAACAGTCGTCGAAAGAGGTTTAATTTTGTTACAGTTCATAGTTTATGAAATAGTTGTTAGTTATGGTTTTGAATGCAGTGTTTAATAAAATTTACAATAATTCAGTGACAATGGAGTCTACAAAGTGTATTGAATGGGATATAAACGATTCTAACATACCAGTTATTAATGACTACGATGAGTTTAGTGAGTGGGTGAATGGTCATTGCAGATTAGTTTACTCTGCGACATCCGATGACGCTCGGAAACATACATCGGGTTGGGCTATGCGTAACACCAATAATCACAATGTGAATATTTTGAAGAAGAGTTGTCTCGGAGTGCTTTTATGTTCGGCGAATTGTGTCCTGCCCAATGGAGAGAAAGTGCATCTAAGACCAGCCATTTGCGATAAAGCTAGAAAGAAGCAACAAACTAAAGCATGTCCTAATAGGTGTGTTTTTATGTAATCTTTAAATTCATCATAATAAACGTATAATTTGATTATTCATATATTATATGTTTAACAAACATCTTTTTACAATAGCCAATTGTTTTTTCATTTACAGAAACTGTAGTGGTCGTCTAAAAATTCAGCCATGCAAAGGACATTGTGGATATCCAGTTACCCATTTTTGGAGACAAATCGGAAATTCAATATTTTTCCAATCAAAAGGAGTACATGATCATCCAAGACCAGAAGCCAAAGGATCAAATGATATCAAGAAGCTGCTCAGCAGTGATAGAAAAAACACGAGAAACATATCCGTTCTGCTAGCAAGAGATGCTGCGGTTAAAACCAAATTGAGCAGTTTAAAGTCTCAAAAAAGTACTTTCCAGCCGACCAATCCACAAATGACTGATCAATACTGTTCGCAAGCTATTAATCAAATAGATCAGTTTGACAATATAAAATTCTATGAAAGAGATCAACATTTGCCTTTATATTCTGATGACGGTCAATCAGACGTCTCTATTATCAGTCAAAATCAACTAAGATTTAGAAGTTTCGACGATAACTCTAGCTTAACCAGCTCCTCCTCCAATAGTGTAACCGACGATGTTTACACATTCCTGCCCAACGAGACTTATCCAAGCGATCAATGTCAGTATCTAATGGACTGCCAGTACAACAACCCGAATGAGTCCAACAATTTCATGTTGGATCCCTCTAGTATTACGTCGTCATTTCAAACTTTATATTATGCGGACAACAGTTTACCAACTTATAATTTCAATAACCAGCATTGCGACTTAAAGAATAACAACTTCGATTATTATGAGAGTCAGGAGAAAAATGAGTTTTGGTGCCCAGATGTAAATGTTGAAAATTATAATTCAAATTTTTTAAGTTTATATTAGGTTATTTCGAATTTTTAATTTAAATAAGACTGTTAATGTTTAAATTTTCTATGATTTCTAGTCAAAACTTTTATAAAAAAATATATATTTTAAATACAGTTTTTGTAATTAAGTTTAAAACTTTTTGTTTTATTTATAAAACATTCACCCTGTTTAGCGAAAATTATGAAATTCAACTCTTCGTTTCTTAATGACAATTTGAATCTAACCCACCATATCTTAGAGATGAATCCTATGGAAATCAATTTGAAGGTCTCCAGAATGTATTCTATGAAAACAGTATTGAAAATGTGGTTGTTTTAAGGGACATGAATGTGAGAATAGGTCAGAAACAGAAAAGTATAGAGCATAATGCGATGTTCGCTATAAATCGTAGATCAGAGGATATTGTTGTGAAAGGAAACAAATTTATGGATTTTTGTAATGATTTTAGTTTGTTGGTTCTGAATGGAAGAAGTCCTGGAGATATTTATTTTTTATTTTTAGTACAAGTGTAGGAAGCTCTATTAATGACATATCGGACACTTTTCATTAAAAGACAAAATTTAAAGCCTTAGTTATAGAAATACGTAAATTGACACCTAAAATTAAATGGAAAGATGATAAAAAAGTTGAGTACTGGAAGAATTTGTTTGAAAACCTTCAAGTAATGCCCCAAATTAAATGTGAAGATTTAACTGAAATTGTTAAATCAAGTTTTCCAAATGAGAGTGCAAGATCCATAATTTCTCCAAAACATACCTTACCCTTTACCTTTTGTAGCTTACATACTATGGTGGGTTTTCGCTTTCTTCAAAAGGT
>JXPG01037393.1:0-14674 GCA_001015175.1 Megaselia abdita | reverse complement strand
GTTCGCCTCGATGGATCATGTTCTTACTATAGCTGAAAGAAAGGGGTGGTTGCCTGAGGTTTTTCCCCAATGTCAAAAAATATCTGTAGCAAAAATCACTTCTTTATAATATTAACATCCAACACAACTTTCCTGTTTTATTACATCTAGTTGAAGTAGACTATTGTCCAACATTTTTAACAGAACTATTTGAACAAAACATTTTAAACACAACAATATCAGGACATTTTGAAAAATATCCATATAGAAATGATTTACATGCGTGTTTTTAATAGCTACTTCATTTAGCAAACAACAATGAGGACGTTCTGTTTAGGTTGTCCTTATCAAGGATGTGTTTTATAATTTACGATAAATTGCCTCCTCCTTTTAACAATGTTGCGTTGCGTTGCTTTGCCTTGCGTTGCTTTTCTATTTAAGAAAATATGATTGGGCGTGTTCCACTGACCTCCTCTTCTTCTGTTTACCCACTCAATTAAGGTTATGTTTGCGATTTGACTTGTGGAACTAATGGTTAGCGGCATCAATTAATTCCTTTCGAGAATGGGGGTAATGGATGTTTTCGCTGTGTTACTTCAAAAACATCCGAGTGACACAATTTAACCCACATCCTTCGGAAGCCGAAGGAAATGAGGGCTGACTGACTGGCATAGTAACATAAATTCATAAGAACGATGTGACTGACACACGATACCAATCGTACAATATCAGAGACCGAACAGAAACAAAACACACTTTATTCCACACTCAAGTCAAATAGACCCATCTCCCATTTCATTACCATATTAAATGAACCTCGAGCTAGGGGTTAGAAAGTGTTAATTAAATAAGATAAATAATTAAATACGAGATAATTATCTAGTTGGTTGGTTGTTGGCTCCTATTTCTAGCTCCATACTTGACTNTTTATTCCACACTCAAGTCAAATAGACCCATCTCCCATTTCATTACCATATTAAATGAACCTCGAGCTAGGGGTTAGAAAGTGTTAATTAAATAAGATAAATAATTAAATACGAGATAATTATCTAGTTGGTTGGTTGTTGGCTCCTATTTCTAGCTCCATACTTGACTGAATTTGCGCGGTGGTTCTTTCTTTCTGTCTCTTCTGGTGGTGTTGAATAGTTTGCTTTNTGAATTTGCGCGGTGGTTCTTTCTTTCTGTCTTTTCTGGTGGTGTTGAATAGTTTGCTTTGCTGCTGGCTCACTGGCTGTGTTTTCTTTCCTTCATTGTTGTTGTTGTTATTAATGTTGTTCATATTTACAAAGACATCATTACGACGACAGTTGTCATTTTTATTTACGACCAACATATTTGTTTACGTTAGTAAGACAATTTACTATGACAAAACAAAGTGGGATAATTCTAAATAGAATTGGAATCACAGTGAACTGATAATACAGATATACGATGTGACACACATCAGTACTACAGTCCCTGTACCAGAATCAGAAGAGGACTTGTAATGTGATGACCCAGATTTGTTAATACAGCATGTTACCTGTCGCAAATATCGAGTTAATGAAAACGTTTTGGTGTGTGTTGGGGGTAAATTTCTTGAAAACTCAGCATTTTTTGTGCGTCAAGTTTCCGGCAAAACGTGCAAATTTCATTCACATGAGTTTTCTGTTTCAATTATTACTTTTCTTATTAATTTCAGTTGTTCGAATATGGTATGATGTTTTGCTGAATTTGTTATTTGAGGTTGGACGTTAATGTAATACGTAATGTATGTCGGGAAACTATATGGTGTGATGTGTTCTTTTGAAACTTGAATTCTCTCCGAAAAAGAAAAGAGCAGATTTTGTATTGGTTATTGTCTTTTAATCAGTTCACATCATCACTCATTCGAAAGAAGGCTTCTTCCGAAAAATTCTGACTGACTGCACTGAAGATCGAACTCAGAATCGTAAGACAGGAAGACGTTAGAGAAGGAATATGGCTATGACTGATGATGATGACTAATACAATTTATGATATTCTTAACTTTTGTTGTTAAGGAACAAAAGAAGGACTTAGAAAGAACATTTTGGGACGGTTTTTGTTCAAAATTGATTTATTCCTTTGTTTTCCCAAAAAAAAGTTGAGTTATAGAAATCTATTCCATAGCTTCCGAAATATCCTATTTAAAAATTTGACAATTATTTTTCTTTGAACATATTTAGAGACGTTANTGTTAAGGAACAAAAGAAGGACTTAGAAAGAAAATTTTGGGACGGTTTTTGTTCAAAATTGTATTATTCCTTTCTTTTCCCAAAAACAGTTGAGTTATAGAACTCTATCCCATAGCTTCTGAAATAACCTATTTAAAAATTGGACAATAATTTTTTGTTGAACATATATTTNAGAAAGAACATTTTGGGACGGTTTTTGTTCAAAATTGATTTATTCCTTTGTTTTCCCAAAAAAAAGTTGAGTTATAGAAATCTATTCCATAGCTTCCGAAATATCCTATTTAAAAATTTGACAATTATTTTTCTTTGAACATATTTAGAGACGTTAACTTTTTAATATTTGGAGACAGTTCATTTCACTTAATAACATAAAACACAAAGAAGCTTTTAAAATATTGGTTGTTAAAGTTAATTCTTCAAAAAGATACTGCTGTTTCTTAGTCTCGATAATATTGTACATGAACATAAGTTGTTTATCTCAATCACAAAGTTGACTAGGTGTGTAAGAGTTTGGTAGTTTATATGTACACCCAAGTAGAAGATTGGTAGATGGTAATGAAACTTCTAAAATAATGAATTCTAACTCACCATAGACTTTGATAAAACTTTACTTTGTACTTATTTTTGAGATAGATTCGAACGCCTCTGGCACGTGTATTGTTTGGTCTATAATTTCTGAAAAGCTTATATCAATTGAGAGAAAGCAAAGCGTCATTATGTGATGCATTTAACCAAGTCTCGGAAAAATATAAATATAGCATCTGGAGTGTTTGATGCTAAGTTACAGCCCTATTTATCTATTTGAGCCATCAAACTCTGAATATTAATGTGTACAAAACAAAAACCTAGCGTAGCGAATGATGACTTATGACCTGAGGCCAAAATTAATTTAAAAATATGAAATTGAATCCATGAATTTGGATCCTAAAAACAATGAAATAACATCCAACAGAAAAGAAATTATATCTGAATTTTCGGATATTACAACATGAAATAACTTCCGATGACATTGAACCTGAAAATGCGAAATAATATCCAGAAAAATCCAACATAAAATTTGGGATGAAAATTCATCCAAATAAAATGAAAGAATTTCAAACTTTTGTTCAGGAAAATAAAATAAATCGAAACAATACAAATAACTCGAAAAACTCTAAGAAGCCTGAATTTTATCTTTGTCAAGCAAAAACACAAAAAATTTAAGATTTAAAATTTAATTTAATTATATTTATTATATATTTGGTGCAAAAGTTTCACATAATATAGAATCAAGAATAATTTCTTACAAAAAATAATATTAAACTTAGAAATAAAAAAACCAAAAACAATTATTTAAAAAAACAAAAATTTCCTTCATTCATTTAACATTTTTTTTTATAAATATTTAGAACATTTAAAATTCAATTTAATTTTTAAAATAAACAGGAACAGGAACACCTTTACAAAAAAAATTGTTTTTACTAATATTAGGAAAATTTAGCTTGACTTTCGAGATGAAATGTTCCTTATACTTATTTATTAATTTTAATGTAATTTAATAACATGTTCCTTTTTCTAAATATTTCTAAAAAAATAAGTTTCATAAATAAATTAATGAATCAAAAATCAAACTAAATGTGAATTTTACAAAATATTAAAAAACAAAAATATAAATATTTATTATTCATTTTTTTTCAGTATTAAGAAAAACCACATTTTTTATATAAAATAGAATTGAAAAAAAAAAACAGGAAAAGAAAAATAATTCATAAAAAAAACTAAAACCAAATAAAATAAAAGGAGAATTTAGTTTGATTTTCGATTTTTTCATAGAACTTTTATTTTAAATATTTAGAAAAATGTAAATCTTATATGATTTAAATTTAAACAAAATTCTTTTAATATTTTGTAAAAAATTCAGTTTGATTTTCAAAAGGTTCCTAGTTTTGTTTACTAATTTTAGAGAACAATTTGTTTTTTAATATTTAGTAAAAGGAAAATTTTGTTTGATTTTCGATTTATTAATTTAATTATAGATGTTTTCTTTTAAATATTCAGAAAAAGAAACATTTTCTTTTATTTTCGATTTTTAATTGTTTTTTTTTACAAATTATTTAAAGGTTTTTTTATTTTTAAAATTAAGTTATTTTTTTTATTTTAGTGATTATTTCTTTTATTTTTTATAATTTTTTTTTTTTTAATATTAATCGATTTTCGATATAAAATTTGTATTTTTTTGTTTGTTTTTATTTCTTTTTTTTATATATTTGGATCCTAAGTTTTATTTTGTTTTTGATATAACATCCAACATTTTGTGTTTATTGTTGAATTTACACAAGCCATAACATATCTGTTGACAACTTTTGAAGATCTCTCAAGCTATTGGTCTTAATAAAAGCATGACTCCTCGCCATCAAACTTATACATCCATTGACTCCGCTAGCTTTAGCCACACAGTTATTGTCTTGATCCGAAATTCTACATCCGTTTTTACGTAAAAGACATTTGGGCAACTTTTATAATTGATTGCAAGTTTGTCGCTACGTCTAAAACATGAAGAACGTTCTCAAAGATAAAGGTGCAACTATACCATTCAGATTTGTTGAAAATAGCAATTCTGCAGAAACCAGCTCTTAGTAGGCATTCTTTCCAAAAATATATAACCACAAGAGATGTTTTCTCCTTCTGTGGTGATGACAATTCAGTTTTTAATTTCACTTGTAACCTTTAACACTCTTCTTCTTATTGTTTTTCTGTGGGCTCCACTTTATTTGATGAAATACTCAATAAACAATTCTGAGGTTTTGTTATTTTCATATCTTGAAGGATGTCAACTGATGAGAACTTCGAAGAATGGCAAAATCATCGGCTTATAGGAAACCAACTCGAACCAGTCTTCTTGAGAAAAGTAATTTCGAATGCCAAACCCAGAGCCTCGGAACAATTAACGCAGATTTTCCCAAACCCTTTACGCAGACATTTCTTGTTAAACGGACAACGCTTGTTAAAGTTCTTGTTAAACTTCAGCAACCTCGACTGTACAAACCATCTAACTGTAAAGTCTTCATAGCGAATGTACAACTGATGAAAATCTCACTGCCACTCAGGTTTTTGATACCAAGAACGTTCGTGTTGATGCTGCAAATTACAATTCGTTCTAGAACAATTCACACTGCATTTTATACCTTAAATTAGAAAACAGCTACCTAAAAGAGCATTTGTTCACATAACAATAATTTTAGACGGAAACAAAATCAATCACCCCTTTCTCTTTACTCAACAATAACAATGCAAAAATGTTAAAATGTATTTTTATTTTTAATGTGTGGTTTATGAATTTATCTAATTAATTAATCGAAGTTTATTGAAAAACCAATCCTATCTTTAGACTGAATTTCAAACAATGAAGTTAGATTAACATTAAGTAATATTGTAATTTCAACAATATCGTTACCTTCTAAAATATTAAAACCAACATTTAAAAATAACCATATTTCATCTACTCAAAAACCAAATTTCTTTCTTTCCAGGTAAATTATTTCAAAAATAATTCACAGAAAAAGGAAAAGAAGAAGAAAAACTAAACAACATCAACTTTTGTATCTTTTAAAACAAATAAATTTAAAAAAACGACGAAATTCAAAAACAAACGAAAATTACTCCACTCAAAAAAGAAAACTTAAAAAAAAATACTTAAAAACAAAAATAATAATTTTAAAGAATATTTAAAATATAAGTAAAATTATATATAAAGAAATAATGTCTGTGATAAGTACATATACAGCCAGAGTTACGATATCCGTGTTCATAACAATAATTGCCCTATTACCGAACACATCGAATGGACAGAGCAATGAACAGAACTACTACAACTATCGGAGGGGTGAAAGATTCAACAGTGATAGCAGCAAGTATGAAAGCGGCTCCTCACCGTCAATATTACCTAAAGATCATGTGCCTAACCGACACATAAGAGACACTAATCGGAGTGATGCTAAAGAGGTGAGTCTTTTTTTAGATTACATATATTTTCTGTGGTTGGTCGTGTGAATGATTGAAGTGACTTGATTGGATTAGGTGAATAAAGTACAATCAAAGGTCTTAAATGACGTGATATGTACAGGATTGGACGAAATTATGTAAAAGGATTATCTACGGAATAAAGTTCTTGTTTAGTGTATATGCGAGTTTACTATAAAATCACAACTGATAGGATTTCAATCTTCTAAGCTTATTTATACATGGTTGTCTCATTCTTAAACTTTAACATATTCCTCCTACAGAGGAAGCCTCTAATAGTTTTTTTATGCTGAAAAAAAGAATATTATATTTGTTTCTTATGCAAATCGACGAGGTGGATCTTATTTTGGCCATATTTGCAGGATGGGTTCACTGAGTCTAGATAAATATTACGTGAAAGGATGGTAAGATTCTACAAAAGTGTCCATGGTCAAATTTTGAAAAAAGGGTATTGTTGGAAATATTGAGAGGAGTGGAATATATTTTTGTAAGGAATGTGTGAAATCATGAATCGACTGAGTTTTATTTATTTTGAACCAAATTAAAGGATATTTTTCTTGAAATCTGATATATACAATAGGCTACCTTTCGTAACAATATGACTAACTTTGATTAGGGATTGTTGGAGAAGGAGCAATCCCTGCTGCGGCTGAAATTTCTGGTCTTGAAATATGATTCAAGATTCCAGAGGAAATCCAACAAATATCTCAATATTTAACAAATAAAATAAATACATAATAAAACAAAAAGACAGAGGATTCCAATAAATACTTTCCATAATTGAAAAAAAGTAATCAAACAAAAAAAGTAAAAAAGAATATTCTGCAACAAATATTAAAAATATTTTGTTTTTTTAATTGGTAAAGTAATATAAAGTAATAAAAAAAAACAAGTTGATGCAGTTCATGTCCATTTTTTTGCGATAGCAAAAGATTTAATTGTCAGGGACTATTTTATAATATTCAAATTAAACATTTCAAGATTGCTTTTGCTCTAATCCATAAGTCTCTATTATTTAATAAAATATTATTAATTAATAAACTTTTTCTAAATTCGATTTTTCTATACTTTTACTTTGTGATATTACTTTTTATATTTTTTAAAACTATCCTTTGAAACTGTATTAAAAAAAAAACTTTTGAAAATATTTTCTGTTCATACTATTTTATTTCCAACTACATCAAATTTGAAAAATAAACAGTTCAACCGAAAAACTAAGATTATTTTTTCCAAGACCTCATATCTTGAAAACGGTTTCAATATCTTTCAAACACTTTTCATCCTCAGAACTTTCTAAAACAATTTCATATTTGTCAAAACTTTTCAATACAATTACTTTATCCTCAAACCTTCCCATCGATATCAAAATTAGTCTAATTCATAACAAAAATTTAACACAGAAAAAAGATATTTTCAAAACCTCATATCTCGAAAACGGCTTCAATATTTTTCAAAAACTTTTCAAAACTATTCACTTCAACCTCAGAACTTTCCAAAAGATTAGTCTAATTTCTAACAAAAAGTTTAACACAGAATCAACAGATATTTTCAATCATATCTCGAAAACGGTTTCAATATTTTTCAAAGACTTTTCACTTCAACCTCAGAACTTTCCATTGTCACCAAAATGTGTCTAATTGTGGAACATCCAGCATTAAAATTGAGTTTAATAACAAGTTTAACACAGAATCAACAAATATTTTCGAAACCTCATAACTCAAATAGTGTTTAAATATTTTTAGAAAACTTTAAAAAGCTATAAACTTTAGCCTTTAAAATTTGTCTTGATATGGGAACAAAAACAAACGTGTTTAACAAATTGTTTAATAAAACAAAATAAGGGTATTTTTTTTCAAAAAAAAAGCCCCTTAAAATTAAGAAAGCGTAACTATAAATATTTCTAGAAAATAAAAAAAAAGTTGGAAAACCAAACAATAAATACTAAACATTAAAATAAAAGTAAACATATTTTTAACAATTCATGAAACCGTTATTTGCTCAAGTTCCTTCAGCTTAAGCAAAAAAAAAAAAAAGAAGATAATTCCAAGTTTATAGAAATACTTAAAAACCAAAAATAAATGAAGAACATTTTATTAAAATATTAAAATACTTTAATCATTTTTTTGAGATAGAATAAATAGATCAAGATTCAGGTAGTTGGTTGGTGTAGGTGTTAGCACTCTCGCCTTCCAGTCTGACGATTCTGATTTCGATCCTCAGTGTACACGTCAGAATTTTTCGTAAAAAATGTTCTTTCGTGTGAGTCGGAAATACTACCTGACGCCACCCTTGTCGTTTCGATGTTGATGAAATAAAAGCGTACCTCTCATAATAATGTAGAAAGGCAGCTGGTAAACACATANTTGGCTCGTTGTGCGATTTAGTTAGTTTTTTTTTTTTAAATAGATCAAAGATAGGATAGTAAAATTTTAGATTTGTTCGTAGAAAACACCACATAAAATGATGCACAATATTATGCCAGAGCGAGAATAATATCTCTCAATTTTCTCAACAGAGCAAAACCTATTATGTTCAAAAACGTTTTATTTTATATTATATATTTTTTTAAATTGAAATTGCTTAAAAAATTATAATATAAACTATTAAATCATTAAAAATAAAACGGTTCTTTAATATTTCTGAAATATTTTTTCAATATTTTAAAATCACATTAGAAAAAAAAACCTTAATATAATATTAAATTTAGTTTGAAAAGAGAAGAAATATATTTAAAAATATTAAATCTATAAAATGTTCAAAATTAAATATAGATTTTTGATAATTTAGAAAAAAATTTAAATTCGATTTATTTTAATATTTAAAATAATGAAAAAATTAAAAATTTTAAATACTTATATTTTTTAAATATTAAACAAAAACATAAATCATTAATTTCATGATTATTGAAATTAAAAATATGGATTTTTATTTTTTTATTTAAAAAAATATCAAATTTAAAAAATACCAACAAAAATGTCTTGACATTTTTTAAAAATTTAAAAACAAAATTGAATATGGATAACAAAATTATTAATTGAATTCAATACATTTTTTAGTAAAAAATAAATATACAGAGATTTAAAAAAAATTTAAGTATTATTTATCATCGAACTGTTTAAAAATATCAGCTTAAAATATTTAAAAAATGGAAATATTAATATATATATTTTATAAAAGGCTTTTTATGGCTTAGATTTTTGTTTAATACGAAAAAGGCTTTATTTTATAACCAGTGCACAAAAAATAAAACGGCTCTAGAATAAAAAAGGAATCAAACTAAAAAATATTGCTTTGGAAAAGTACCAAAAAAATCGCATTTCAAAAATGTAATTCAATTTCGTTGACATGAAATTAAAACACAAAGAATGTAGCTTGAAATAACGCAGCACAATATTTGATTTATCAAAAAATATTTAGAAAGTATTATTGAAAACGAAAGAGCGGATTTGATTCATCAAAAAACGATTGGAGAGGAAAACTTGGAATAGAGAGATTCAGTGAACTCTACTTGGGATAAGTATTACCTTAAATTTCAAAAGATCTTTTAAAATTTGAACTCAATATTTGAACGTTAATTAATTAATTACTGATTCCTGACTCATTTTAAGAACATATCTTTTCCAACGTTCACCTTTTCATATTTGAAAGTCTTGGTTTTGAACAGGTTTTGTATTTTGAGTTTAGAAGACAAATCTTGAAAATGTGTATATTAGGAAGGTTTTAATAGATTTTCTTTCTTCAGTATTTCAGAAAAAAAAATATATATATTTTTTGAAAACATTTAAAATATTAAGGATATTAATTTTTGAATTAGAAAACTAACTAAAACTCAGTAAGATTCCAAATTGCAGGAGTTCCATTGAATTCAAATATTTTATTCAAAGAAAATTTTGAAGGTAAAATTAATTCCTTTCAAAATAAAATTTCTAAGCTGATTTTCGTTTTTGCAATTTTATAATATTTTTATTCTAAGAATTTTAAAACTAAAAAAGAAAATATTTTTAAAATTCTACAAATAGATTTATATATAAACATTAATTGTAAAAAATATTAGACAAGTTTTTTAAATTTTTAACACAAACATTAAATTAAAAAAATAAAATTTTGGTTTGCAAAATATTGTTTGAATTGCAATCCTTAATTCCATCATGACATTTATGTAATTTTTATTATTAATTATTCAAAATAGTTAAAAGTTTAAAATATTGCATCACGAATAGTTATTTATTAAAAAAAAAAAATTCACTATTCTCTTTAGTTTGATAAACATTTTAAAATTTCAATATTATTTTCTTAAAAAATTTAATCTTGAGAGATCTTCGTTTCTATGAGTATGAACTAAAAAGTGATAGAAAGAGGGAGACAAAAATAGCCTTTGGAATAATCTTGTGCACCACTTATCAGCGCTATCTAATTTTTTTAAAAGGCAACTTTTATTTTTCCTATATCTTGTCTTTGCATAGATATGTACGTTATAATTGAAGAGATAAGTTATGAAATAGGTAAATATGTTATTATGAGAGAATAAATGTTAATCAGACAAATACACTGAAAAACTAAATAATACAACGAGTAAAAGGCTGTTCAAGGTGTAGCAGTGATATTAAGGAATGTTTGGCTTAGTTTTCCATATTCCTCTGAATAGAGTCAGTGATGAGCTGCCTTGTCGTCTTGTAAAAAAAATGAAGGGTTAGATTTACTGGATTTACTCAAATAAAATAAGTTATATTTACATAGCATTTTATTTCTTTAGAATACTTGAAAGAAGTGAAGCAAAATACATTACAAAAATTGCTATTTTAAGTGTATGTTCGTTTTTGACTACAAAAAGTAGTAAATATTACTACTTATTTTTTTCAGAGTACAATTTTTGAAAAACCAAACATAAGTAATACTTGAATGTCATAATGTAATACCATAGACAAATAAAAGTTATGTTAGATATGCGGAGAAAAATCCAACCGCGGTAGCTCCGTGGAAAGCCAAAGGATCTGGGTTCGATTCCCATCTGCACAAACCTTTGTTTCGTTTTTCCTATGACAAAGTAAATAGTCTTGAATTGTAATATGATTTCATTTGGAACTTTACATTCAATTTTAATGAAGGTTTTATAATGTTATATAGATTCTCCCTCACAATTAACAAAGGTGAAAGGTATTTTATATTTGTTTTCAATTACTTTTTTAACCTTGATCACGATGCTTATGGTTGTCAAGCGCGGAAATATTACTAGATGTGAGTATTACTAAATCATATGTAGATTTGATGGCTGATTTCAGACGAAGCCTTTGTAATCTAATTTGTATCAAAACACAGAAATGTTTAATTTTGATTTGTTTTATTCATATTTCCAAGGAGATTTATTTGTATGATTATGGTAAGCCATTATTCTTGAAGGGTAAGACTAACTAGTGAAGTGGAAAACACGATGTAAAATCGAACTAAAAAATGAATTGATCGGAGTAAAGTCAAATTCTAACTTCGAAAACTGTTGGTCTTGGTTCGGCTATGATTTTGCCAATCAAAATGAGTGCGATTTAATCAACCANTGGTTCGGCTATGATTTTGCCAATCAAAATGAATGCGATTTAATCAACCAATAAGATGGGTTACTCATTTTGTTTTGTTCCACTCTTCCTGTTAAATTTGTTTTCTCAGTTACAGCTGCAAAGCTGTAATTACAATAAATAACGATCACAAAAAAATATCTAAATCCAAACACCCAAAAGTCAAGTTAACAGAAAACAACAACCTTTCACTATACAAAAATGTTCCGCATCACAAGCAAAGCAACAACTAAATTGAATAACAAAACTATGTCATTCAAACAATTCCATTAAAGTTCATCTAACTGAATGCCAGTGTCATCCAATCTGATTCCAATCCAACCAATCCATCAGACATCAATTAACGATCAGCTTTAGAGATGTCGCCGTGTAATTAAAATAATAAAACTATCTCCGTCTCTTTCTGATGGTTTGTTTGAGACACTAGATAAAAATGTCTATAAATTATTTGGTGATGAATCACCGGCTTCTTTTGATTTTTTTATGACTCTGGAATGGTGTATCTGTACTGTAGTATGTATATTGTATATCCCACCTGTATAGAATAACCATCGCGTCGAACGAAACGGAATTGCAGTTTTGTTTTGCGGAATGACGGTAATTATCACGTAGAATAAATATATTCCTCTCGCGCTCTATACACAAAATTAAATAAGCTTATACTAAAAAAAACTTGTGGTTGTGCTTGTTTTGTTTATTAACTAACTACGCTATGGTTGTTCAAAACATGCATATTATCTCTCAATTCAATACAACACGTCAGAATACGAGAAATAATGTGAATGTCAGGTGGTTCGTTGGTTTGGTAGCTGCTTTTGCACTTGGAGGAAGGTTTGGCTTTTTTTTTTACTTTTTTCTCTTTCGTAAAACTTTAAACTTTTTCAAATCTTTACCAAAGTCTTGCTGGAAATTACGCCATGTGTTCTCTGTGAGTTATATCTTTTTTTTTTTTTTTCAAAACCCTACATTTTTTAGAAATTTTTTCTACATCAAAATTTAAAAAGAAATATTATTTATTATCTTTAAAATACCTCAACCATATTTACCATTTAATTAACAACATTTTAAGAAGAGCAATATTTTGTTTTTATGAAAAATATAAAAATAATATATTAATACTAAAAAAATAAAATTCTGACATGTGCACTGAAGTTCGAACTTAGAATTGTAAGAGTGGAAGACGAGTACTACTACAATACACAAACCATAACTA
This sequence comes from Megaselia abdita, assembly GCA_001015175.1. Taxonomy (NCBI): domain Eukaryota; kingdom Metazoa; phylum Arthropoda; class Insecta; order Diptera; family Phoridae; genus Megaselia; species Megaselia abdita. Next base: position 1,721 of record JXPG01037393.1, on the reverse strand, counting down.
CCTAAGTTGGAGACAGATAGGATATGATGATTCTGCGAAGCGCTCCGTCGAGTCATAATCATCCAAACGTTTGTCTCCAGTTCACCTTCGTCTCCCATCAGGAACAGTGAAAGCGGTGGAGACTATTCATGCATGCGGAATACGTGTCCTAGCCATAGCATCTGTTACCTTGCCATTCTTTGAACGATTGTTGTAGAATTTGCGGGAGCAAAGCAGATATGAAGAGATATGAGAGAATTGAAATCTTGAGAAAGAGTCATATTAGAAGTATTTACGAACAATCAATTCTTGGCAGCTTAGACTTACTGACTTGAAATCTCGGCGATGAACAAATATATAATGAGGGTCCTGTAGGTTTTTAGTGTAATGCTTTTCAGGATGATTCTCGATCTTAACACTCTACTTAGCCCCAAACAGTGTTCGATTAGCAAGCATGATTCTCCTTTTGATCTCTTTAGTGATGTCGTTTTGGGTGTTAACTGATGATATATGAAATCCTTTACTGACTAAAAACTTGTCATTGCCAATTGTGATGTTGGTGATCTCTGCTTAGTTTCTACTCGATTTCATATATTTGGTCTTCTCGATATTCACTCTAAGGACTATTGATGTAGCATGTCTACTGATGTTGTTGTTTCTTGTGATGTTCTTGATCTTCTACGTTTCTTGTGACGATATCATCAACATACGTAAAAAGTTGAATAGACTTGGTTATTATGCTGCGGGATGTTCTGATGTTAGCTCTTCGAAGAATTATTTCCAGTTTTACACTTAGGGATACTAAGCTCTATCATTGCAGAGTATAGCTCATCTCTATAATAGTGCAGTCGTAAGCCTGTTTAAAATCGATAACAAGGTGATGCGTATCGATATTCTTTGGGCTTTTCCAATATTTGTCGTAGCGTGAAGATCTGATTAGTGGTGGATTTTCCGAGTTAAGTACACTGATTCCACGATAGTAGTGTCCTTTTTATCGCCTTTCTTTTATATTAAACATGTTACTCAGGCTCCAATCACTTGGCATCGTCATTGTCGACCATATCTGTTGGAAAAGATAATGTAAGTGCTAAACAAAATGCTCACCTGCTTGTTTTATTTCTGCGATTGAATGTGGTAGTATTTTCTCGGGGTCTTCCTCAGATATTTCACTCGCTGATGTTTCTGATGAACCGTCGTCAAGAAGTTCTGAGAAGTACTCTCACTAGCGTGCAGGACCGTCTTCGTCTTTCCTGAAGAATCGGTACAGAGGGTTGTTGGTGGTGTATAGCCCTCACGCTGTCTTTTCACCTGTTGGTAGAACTTTCTGGTGCTACCCCTTCTTCTCAAAGCTTCCACTGTCTCATCTCGTCATTCTCGTGACGTCTACGCTTGACTGCTCTTCTCCTTGTTTCTCCTTCTGCGCAGTACCAGCTCCTCGGGTTTTTNTCCAAGCCACTTCTGCCTCTCCGCGTTCTTCTCTCTGGTCACTTGCGTGCACTCAGCATCAAAACCATAAACCATACCAACAAGGATTGAATTTACATCTTATTAATTAAAGCGAGACGATAAGGGTTCCAAACCCATCCGCCGATCAATGGCTTTCATTGTTGTGATATTGTGATCTTGAGCTTGAGGGTTAAAGATCTTATATAGTTTCTTCCTCACACTATTGATTCCTTAAGGAATATCAGTTTTAAACTAAATTATAGAAGAAATTCTACACACAAAATAAAATGACTCTA
>JXPG01037363.1:0-11675 GCA_001015175.1 Megaselia abdita | reverse complement strand
TTTTTTTTTCAAAAAAACCCCTAAAAATTAAAAAGTATGTTTTTATTACAGAATTTCTTTAGTTTCATCTAAAGAAAGGCTTTCTAGAACAATATTTTTGTAAAAAAGGAAATTTTAGGAAAATTATATTTTTCCCTCGAAAACGAAAAGAGGTACCCTTTTGAAAAATAAAAATGAATTATTTTATTACAGAATTTCCTTAGGTTAATCAATTAAAACTCTCTAGAAGAACATTTTTGTGAAAAATATAAATTTAAGAAAAATATATTTTTCACTCAAAAACGAAAAGAGGTACCCTTTTGAAAATTTGCGTAAATTCTCAAAAATAAAAATTAATTATTTTATCACAGAACTTCCTTAGTTTAATCAATTAAAACTCTTTCTAGAAGAAGACTTTTGTGAAAAAAGTAATTTCAGGAAAGTTTTATTTCTCACTCAAAAAACAAAAAGGGGTACCACTTTAAAATGTTTACTAAATTCTCAAAAATAAAAATGTAGGTTTTTTTTACAAAAATTCCTAATTGTAATAAATTAAACTACTTTCTATAATAAAACCTTGTCAAAAAGTTAATTTTAGGAAAATTATATTTTTCACCAAAAAAACGGAAAGAGGCACCCCTTTGGAAATTTGAGTAAATTCTCAAAAATAAAATGTATGTTTTTATTGTAGAATTTCCTTAGTTTAATAAATTAAACGATTTTCTAGAATAAAACCTTTGTCCAAAAGTTAATTTTAGGAAAATTATATTTTTCACTCAATAACGGAAAAACGGAAAGAGGTACCCCTTTGCAAAATTGGGTAAATTCTCAAAAATAAAAATTAATATTTTTATTACAGAATTTCCTTAGTTTCATCAACTTTCTAGATGAAAACCTTTGTCAAAAATTGAATTTTAGAAAAATAATATTTTTCACTCAAAATTTTACATAAATATTACAAAATTTGAGTAAAATATCAAAACTAATTTTATCAAAAAAAATGAGAAAATAAATTACGTAATTCATATAAAACCAGAAGGCTCACTTATAATTACGAATACTTCTACAAAACTCTACAATTTGTAAAATTCCAACGATTAAAACAAAACAAAGCAAAACAACTAAGTACAATTTTCTAAAGAACACATTAAAACAAAAATTTAATTACTAATGAGGCAACTGTTTACTAATCCTCACTTCAAAGTTTAAAATCATAGAAAAACTTTTATTCATAATTATGTTTAATTCCTGCACCAATACCAACCAAGTCATAGAACTGAATGCTGACCTCATTTAAACAAATCGGATTAACATAGGATGAGAAGCTGTAGACTCTACAGAACAACCACATCAACATGACACACGAAGCAAACCGACCGACCTTTAACCAGTTTGATAGCTCTAATGGTACAGAGGAGAAATCAGCATAAATTTTGAAATAAACTTTGTGTTTACCAAACTTTTAAATTATGTTGTCTCTGGAAAAATATTTAAAACTCGTTCCGAATTTAATTTCAGGGAAATAAAAATATAATTCAAATAACTCAATTTTTCTCGAACAAAAACTTTTCAACAGCTTTAAGGTTTATAAGCAACTTTCTCATAATTTCATCATTTCCTTTTGTTTTTTAGTTTTCTATTTTTTGTGGAAAAGATTCGTTTCTGCTAAAATGGAGAAATATACTGAATTGCAAATATTGAAGGAGAAACTAAAAAAACAACAATAATTTGTTAATCCTGATAAAGTATCTGTCAATTTCATTGAAATTATAGCATCCTTTTCCTAGGATGCTGTGCTGATGCTGAATTTCTTTAATGTAGAGATGTGGAAATGTGGGAAACTGTGGAAATATATATATGAAACTGTGGAAAATGCTCACCGCAGAAACTGATATATATTAATCACAATCTGGAGGAAGAGCGAGAAGAAGATGAAGAAGGAGGCGGATAGGACAAAGTTTTCATGCCAGATCAAGATAAATATAAACAAACATGCTAAGAGCATATCAAGCATGTTTATCAGTAACTTTTCTTGTAATTGATATGTTTGGTTTTGGATTATTTTTAATTGGATTCTTAGTGAATTTCAAAGTGACTTTTTAATTTGAGTTTTAGGTTCTGGGAAATTGTAATTTAAATTAACTTGTTGAAGGTTTTTGAGGAGTTTCTTTTTTTTTTTTTTANTTTAAATTAACTTGTTGAAGGTTTTTGAGGAGCTTCTTTTTTTTTTTATAATTAAGAGGTTCTTACAAATTTTACTACAATGAAATTACCAAAATTTAAAAGTATGTTTTTAAAATTTTCCTTTATGCTTTTCTACATGGGTCAACTTCTGCTTCGTCACATAAGAGTTTAAAACTCTTCATTTTGCTTCCTTTGATAACCTTGTATGCCTGAAGTAGATCCTAGAAATGAGCTACGCTGATTTCAAGATTATGAGTTCTTCTTTTTGGAATCACTCCTGTAGCTCCTTTTATAAGGGGATGAGCGAGAAGTTATCCCTTATAATTCATATAATATACATGTACCCGCTTCAACTCCCGCTTAGACGATATTTGTACGGTTTTTATCATGGAGCATGTTAGCCAGATTTTCAACATGCTTCTTGTCCATTAAATGAGCTATTTCGTCTGTTAATGCAGTCTTCATGATCAACGAAATCCGGTTTCTCGCGTGACCTGATTAGTTTAATCAACTACCTCGCCTTGCTCATTCGTAGACATATTTGCTGTCGTTTAATATGATTTTTGATGATCAAAAAAATAAGTATCGTGAAATTGCTTTTTTGAAAAAGATTTTACTTCCACAAAAGGTTTTATTTGAGTAAATTAAGACATTTCTAAAATAAACAACATTTTCATGTTTTTGAACAAAAAATTAAGGGGTACTACTGTCATATTTTTTGGTTAAAAAAATAACTTTCGTAAAAAATCTTTTCACTTTCTGGAATAGTAATAAGTTCCATGATTGAAGAAATGGTTCCTTATTGGGCAAGTATTTTTTAAGGATATTGTTGGACGGGGTTTATATTGAGAGGAGTCAAGAATGATGTGTGAAATCGATTTAAATAGTCTGAGTTTTAGCTATTTCGGCCAAACTTCTTTAAGTCTGGAATAAACGATATAGCTTATTAAGTATTAGGAGTAGCAAACAAACAAAAAATACCCTCTATTATTAAAAAATATAGAAACAGCTAAGTGAACAATTCCTTCATCAAAACAATAAATACCGTCAAGAATAAAAAAATTAAAAAAACAGAACAGCAAAATTTTAAATTATTAAAAAAAAGAAATAAATTAAAACAAATCCACATATAGCAAACAAAAAAAATCATCAACACAATAAATAAATTCAAAAATTAAAAAAAAAACTAAAAGTATATTTAAAAAAAAACACAAACTCCCAAAAAAAAATAAAAAATAAATAAATTTCAACCGAATANCAACCAAATAATAAAGACAATATATTAAAATTATAATAAAATATAACAAGAAAATGCTTTTTAAATTGAAACAAATCAAATATAAGAAAAATTAACAAAAAAATCAACTTTACCAAACAAATAGTGATCTACAGTAAAATTAAAAGCAATATAATATTAACAAACGTTAAAAAAAACAGATATAATAATCGAAGATTAGCAAATATAATAATAATAATTAAAGTAAATAGTTATTTTCCAAAAACAGAAAAATTAAAACCAAAAAATCTAATGAAATTAATAAGTTCTTTTAAGAGTTCCAGAAAGCTTAACAATTAATTAAATAAATTACATTAAAATATTTTAAAACAAGTTGAAGGGAACAAAAATAAAATAAATAATTCTTCAAAATTTTAAAACTTCAATACAAATTTTAAAAAAGTTATTTTTTTTTTTTTTTATAGAATTTTAATTGAAAAAGAAATAAAACAACACAAACAAATTGTCGAGAAACCAGTATAGATAGAAAAGATATTGTTTGATCGAAAGAAATTTATTGAATGAATAAAACAAAGAAGATAATTAATTTATAAAGTCAAAAGAACTTCAGAAAACAAACTAGATTAAAATAAAAAAAGTGATATTAAGAACTTCAATACTCCCACTTTTTCTAAAATTCTTTTGAAACAGTGATTCCAATCTTCGTTCTAATGTCAAAATATGTGTAAAAATATCTGCCAAACCTTCAGTGGTCTGTTGAATTTACCATTCTCAATTTAACCGCAATGTGATTCGTCCTTTTATGAAATTGCGGATTCTTCAGATTCCTTCAGTTTCTCCAACTATAAGTTGTTACCCTCCCATGGAGTACCCACAGGCTTCGCATCTTGCATTCCAAATTTCGTCAGAATCTTCTTCGTGTAAGCAGCTTGGGAAACAAAGATACTTCCTTCAGAACCGGTTTCTATCTCCAGACCCAGATAACAATTCGAATCAATAACAGCTATTTCAAATTCGCCTTTCAAATAACTTAAAAGTGACTCGGCATCCTTACTCCGTTTAGTTGCGATAAGTCCACCGTCCACATAAAGCGTCAAAATCACAAAGTTTGAACAGATTTCTCTAATGAACATGCAAGGATCAGACTCACAGCTCTTGAACTTGAACTTCAACAACAAAAATTTGAAACGCCGGTTCTAGCAACGTGGAGCTTCTTTCAGTCCGTAGAGACTCCTCTGAAGTTTACAAACTCTCCCTGAACCGTCATTAAGTCCAGTAGGCTGATTCTTCATCTACGTTCCCGTACAAAAACGTTGTTTTTACTTCGAACTGCTTCATGACAAGATGGTGTTGAGCACAAATAGCGAATACAAATCTCAATGATGTGAACCGGACCACGGGGCTAAATGTTTCCTCATAGTTTACGCAGTACTTCTAGGTAAACCCCCAAACAACCAGCCGTGCCTTAAACTTCTCGATTTATCCATCAGTATTCCGTTTAACCTTGTAGACCCATTTGTTCAAAATTGCCTTCTGCTTCGGAGGCAAATCCACCAAATACCAAGTCTCATTTTTACGAAGAGACTCGATCTCACAATCCATGTTTCTTCAAACGTTTGAGGTTCATCCACATGGCTGTCAAGAATAGCAACACAACAGTCATGAAACTCATCTTTCTTGTAACTGCGAAAACTATACTTGAGGTTTTCTCTATCCACACTTTCCTGGTGTACTGTTCCAGAAGCAACTTCAGTAGATACAAGATCGTCTTCTTCATGTTAAGGTTCTTCGTGAACATCCTTCTGATTGACAAGGAACTTCACCCAATGGTATGCGAACTTTTTCGTCATCCTTCACGAAAATCGCATCTCTTGAAATCTCAAACCTTCGTGAAGTAGGAATCTAAAATCGATATCCTTTGGTACCAGCAGCATAACCAACGAATATACATTTCAATGCCTTAGAATCCAGCTTCCTTCGTTTTTCCTTTGGTACGTGAATAAATGCTTCTGTTCCGAAAATCTGGAAGTATGATATATCCGGAACCTTCCCAAAACACAACTCGAATGGGCTCTTGGAATCTTGATGAGTCTTACTTGTTCGGTTGAAAACAAATGCAACGGTTTGAACTGCTTCTCCCCTCAATGTCAAAGATAAATCCTTCGCGTGTACCATGGAACGCGCAGCTTCAATGATCGTCCTCATATCCCGTTTTGTCGTGACGAATCCTTTCCCTTCGCAGCAAGTCCTCTATTTCTTTTTCCTCACTTTACTGAAGCTAACACATAAAATTCCTGGAAGAATTGTGTTCCATACAAGCTTTGACATCACTTTTCCGTTTGAGACAATAGATCCAGCGATACCTTGAGAAATCATCCTTGAGTAGAAACATGTACCTGGCTCCCCCTATGCTTACGTGTTCCATCGTTCCACAAAGGTCACTGTGCACCACTTCCCAAATTGAAGTTGCATTTTTTTCACTAATCGGAAAAGGTTGCCTATGGTGTTTTCCATGTAAACATGCCTCATGTAAGAATTCACTCTCAATGAAAGTTTTCGTTCCTAGTTTTCAAGACATATTTCACATGGTCCTTGCTCTGATGGCATAACTTTTGATGATAGGAGTTTAACGTTGAATCCTCAGCAACATCTACCTTGGCGCATGTAGAACTCAAGCTTCTGTCGACCCTGAACATAATTTTGAACAGTGAATGTTTCTTACGCTTCCCCATAGCCACAATAGAACCCTTGCTGTTCAAGTAAGAGTTTCTTCCCTCAGCGGACATGGTGAATCCCTTATTTAAAGTGAAATTTATCGAGAATAAGTTTCCTCTGATTTCAGGAACGTAAAGAACAGAGTCGATCTCATTCTTCTCCCAACTTTTACCGTTGTACCCTTCGCACCAATGATCTTTCCATCTGCGATTTTAACTGATAAATTCTTATCAAAAGGTTGATAGTCACTCAACCATTCCTTGTGTCTCCTATGTCAGCGACCCAACAATCCTTGTTCTGCAAAGTCCACGAAGTTTCTCCAATAAAAGCCTCCGCTTTGTCTGTCTTCTTCGAATTTCCGTTGTTTTTCTTCCTGTCAGAGCAATTACGTTTCATGTGCCCTGGTTTATGACAAATGCAGCACTTCCTCTCAGCTTTCTCCTCGAAACTTTCCTTGCATTGCGACGATTTCCTTTGAGAAGTTCTTCTGTCATTCCGTTTCGCCTGAAACGCCGATTAACCTGGCTGTTGGAATCCTAGCCGAGACTCCTCCATGCTTAATAGCCCTACCAAGTTCTTGAGAGTTCGTTCTGATTCGTTCTGGCGTATGCCTTTATAAACTCTATATCTAAAACCCTGCCAAATAATGTATTCTTGACTTTCAATACTTTCTATACGTACTTCATAATTGTATGTTGAGCCGTCTTAGTTAACCTTTCTAATGTTTTCAAGAAGAGGCTAATCGGTTGCTACGCTATGACAGGCTCTACATTCTTCCTGTATTACTTCTTCCCATACCTTTAGAATATACCCAGAAAGTAGAGACTTTCTCAACCCAAGGCATTATAACGTCAATGGACTGTTCGAAACTTTATCTCTCCAGATATTTTGATGGTGTTCTTTAACTGCTGTTGATATTTGTGTGTTAAAGCGTGCTGTTTTCAATACGCGAGTTTGTAGCTACTGCTACCTTGGAAGGAGAACTTTATCGATTGATAGAAATTTTGCTAAAGGAAACAACAAGTTTCTTGGTTTTGTTGAATGAATCTTGGAACACATTTTCAGCTTTGTGGTTATCTTGTACATTGAGAGTTGTTACAGTTTTTCTCAATGTCAATGCTATTGCAATCAGCCTTCTTGAAGTTGATGTATGCTCTTTTTTCAGACTCAATTATCTTTTTCTACGAATGTCTTGGTGTACTGAAGAATGATACTAAGGAGTTTTTTAATTCAAAGTTTGAAATCAGGAGAGCTTTAAGAGTTGTTCTTGACTCTTGTTGGTTGCTTCTCACTTAGAGATCAGTAGCTGAAGTATTCCAAGTGTGTTTACCTCAAGTTTCGAGAGGATGGTGTTCATTGAAGCTACCTATTATTGGTGCATCTTCCAAGCCGAGTAAGCGTTGAAGTGATTTAAGGTAGACAGCTTTCTAGAAGGAGTACATATGGTAATTAGTTTGATTTGGGTTTTACCTGCTATTCCGGATGTTTTCCCGGCAGTCATCTTCTTAGAAAATTCATATCAGAAACCTCCAGGAAGTACTTGTACCAGTTTTCCTTGTTACAATGATCAGCAATTTTAACTCAGAGTGCGAAATGTATATATATAAGTTTTAATTTGAAATGTGAGCAGCGGAGCGAAATGAAGCTAGAAAATTAATTCTCAGAAATTATAAGAGTGTGTTCCTACGTGAACCTAAGTTTTAACGTTTTATATATTAGTGATTTTGGAGGAAAAGAAATATGTTCTATGTTAAGGAGCGAGTGGAACGAGCAGAAACTTTAGTTAACAAATAAGAGTTTGATTGAGTAACGCGGAGCGAAGGCACCATACAAAGTATTGCGAATGCCTAATATCTACACAGAGGATGATTCTTCTTGTTCAATCTCTACTTCTTTAACAGGCATTTGTTAGACATGCAATAAATTATGTTTTCTTTCTAGCTTCTGCATTAGGTTTCCAGTTCAGCTTTTGATCTATTATAATATCCAGACATTTGGTGGTACCTAATAACTCTACCTTTACCACGCTACTATCATCTACTCGCTCTAATTGATTTTCAGCTCGGCTTTTGATGTTAATATCATGCGATAACAAATTATCACCAACAACAATAAACAGTAGGTGCATTATATTGCTCATATTGCTATTTAGTGCTCAGAAGACATACTTTCCAATAAAGTCTCTAACAGTTTGAACTATGTATCTTAATGTGTAAGAAGAAATGGCTCGAATTAGGAGAGTTCCTTATGGTTCGCTTTGGTGGCGTTACTGTGGCAACCTTACTTTACCACCTTCGCAACACAATCCAAGCTGCTCTCTTTAAAATCTTACATAATTACACAAACAAACGACAGACATTTGACCGATTTGTATTTATTGAAGCGTAATATTTCGTTCATATCCTCTTTCTGATATTAATTTCACAGATATTAATTGATCCACAATCAGCCTCAGACTCTATGCCCACTTCGTATAATATACTAAGAACCATAAACATAATATATTTGTACTGGCTTGAACCATCGCTTGGTCTTACTAGAAATTTAGCTTCATTTTATATCATGCAATGTAGCTCAAGACAAATTTTAAATGATCGTTTGTATATCCTTGTATTTTGAAGTTTTTGGCTCTGTAGATATCGAGAGATACTCCATTCACTTCCCGGAATGGATTTCTATTTTTTGTTAACGGGTTTTTGAAGCTTCAAAATTATTTTTATTTTCAATATTGTATTTGTGCTTAACTATTGAGGGTTTTTATTGTGGATTTGAAATATTTTTATAACAAACGAAAATTCTGACTTTTAATTTTTTGACTTGTTTTGGTAAAGGAAAGTCAACAAAAAATCGAAACAAACCAAAACTATTCTTATATATTTAGGTAATGGGGCTTTGGAAAAATCCGTTTCATTTTGTATGAAACATTATTTTATTTATAGATTAAAAAAAGTTTGAAATGAAAAAAACTAACAAAGTATAAAGCTGCAAAATCTCTAAAAATACTAAGCAGCTATCACTAGATTGATATATCACAGCTCTTGTACTCCTAATCCCACTTATAGGTAAACTTCACTTCTGTGTTATCAGAGACTAGAGCATAATTAACATAAATCCCGTCTTCCAACCCTGAAAAAAAGCAAAAATATAAAACCAAAAAATAAACTAAAAATAATAAACTCACGCAGTGAGAATCCGAATAAGCTGCAAATCTCCTTAAGTTTCACCTCTAAGCCTTGCCTTGCACAACATTCCTCCTGAAGAGTTCCAAAACTGCAGATCTCTAAAAACTGACAATTGTCAATAACCGAGTAAATACTTTTCAGTGTTAGACCATTCGTATGACAACTCAGGTGCCTAAGTTTTTTCAGATTCTTTGTACACTCGTTTATTCCAACATCGGTGAAACCTTTATTACATGAAATTGAAACATCTTCAATGTTTGGACAGTTTCTTGAAATGACAGTCAAACTTTCATCTGTGAACTTGTATACACTTTTAAGATCGATTTTTCTTAAATTCGGAGCTTTAATTTCCAGAAAACAGGCTTCATCTATTTTAGAGGCAAAAAACATAAATGACTTAAGTTTGAGGAATGGTTTTGTGTTTCTTGACAAATCCTTTGAAAGAAGATTACGCGATTGAATTGATAAATTCTCAAGTATTGGCAAAAGATCAGCCATTTCCTGTATAACCTTGAATGTAGGATCCTGTCCTTGAACCATTATCATCGTTAAGTACTTAAGTTTGGGAGTATTCCGTATAAATGTCCTGACAATGTCATCATCACAATTACACATCACTAACTCAAGTCTTTCCAAGGACGGTTTTGGAAAAATTATTTCCTGAAGAAATTCCTTATTGAAAATACATCCTTGGAAGTTCAGACTCTTGAGACTCTTTATACTCCAGATGCTTTTCAAAGAAGCTTTTGATAAGGTCTTGGAAGAATATTCTATTTTGAGCTCTTCTAGATCTAATGATTGAAGGCTTTCAAAATCTCCATCATTAATATCACTTGTTCTTAATCGAAGACATTTCAAGGACATTTGATTGGCTATCAATATTCTGTGGGCGTTTGTTGTTTGATTAAGTCCAGCAGCAAAATCTAATAAGTACAAATTTCTTACATTATCTAGAAATTCTACATCTGTGAATGGTTGGTCTTGAAACTTCAGCTTCCGTAGAGTAGTCGAATTGTCTTCAATGAGAGTTCTAAATACTTCAATATCACCATCGTTTGGGGTTCCTATTTTCAGGCTTTGCAGTTTCTTCATATATTTTGTAACTTGGCGAAACCCTTTCTCAGGGAAATACAAAATCAGTTTTCTCACTGATGCCAAATTTTCGAAAGAGTAACTTGAAACTTCATCTGCTTCGAAGTTTTCGCTGCCTGTTAATGTAATGTCTAATATCTTCAATGATGATCCTGTCATTCTCAGGATTTCAAATACATCCTCAATTGGGTACTCAATTAGAGATAATGACTCCAAGTTAACTCTCCTCTTCAAAATGTTGAAAATCTCTCTACATTGCTCCACTTCCACATCCATCAATCGTAAATTCACGAAATACCTGAGACTGCGAGACAAAGTATCCAAGCTTTCTTTTGTTGTCAGTGATTCTCCATCCAAAACTATTTTGTATTTCCAGTAATCGTCAATGCTTGAAAGCCAACTCCGGCAAACTAGCGATAAAGCTTTCAGGCCTTGAATCGTGAAGTTTGAGTAAATAAGGTCGAACACATGCTGCGGAAGGGTTTGCCACGACATGTTCATCACGATGAACATCGAATACTGATCGGAGAGAATTAGTTGACTTCGGGTTGAAAGCGGTTTAATACTTAAAAGCTCTTGTGATTCAAAGTATCTGTTGATAACAGTGCTGTTAAATGTATGTTATTTTTGTAGTGCAAACTTGAAGAACTTTTGTGCATACGGAGTTTTGTTTTGGACCGGGAAATTTGAGAGGAGTCAAGTCATTTAGTTTTAATCGATTTCTGGAATGGGAATATGTTCCAAGATTTCAGAAACGATGCGTGTCCAAATTTTGTTTTTCACAATGTAGGTAAGGTTAAAATTGGAATTTGGAGAGGAGGAGTTGAAATGTCGAAAATAGAGTGTCGATTTTTGACGATTTTACCAAACTTGACACCTTAAATACGATCGGGTACCTTTTGGATAAGGTCTTGAAGGATACATTCCTTGAAATCCTAAATATACGATAGGTTATATTTAGTGTTCTGTAATCTGTAAAATGTGTAATCAATATTAAACAATTAAATAAGAACTATTTTTAAAAAATCAAGAAATAGGAAAATTAAAATTTTAAGTATTTCATCGAAACAATAAATTCCATCAAGAATTAAAAACACAAGATGAATAAATAAAATCACAAACATATCTTTTATCCATAGCTAATTCACAAATGGAATCATAAAAAAAGAATTATTTATTTTCTACCACAACTTACACATTTTTTTGTATTTTATGAAAATATAATATAAAAATCCTATAGAATTAAAACAAATCCATTAAATAAATAATAAATAATAAATAATAAA
>JXPG01037301.1:0-12681 GCA_001015175.1 Megaselia abdita | reverse complement strand
CGTTGTTTTTAAGTGTTGTTCGTATTAATTAAAAAAAAATTATTCTCGTTTTGGTAATAATCAAACAAATATCATTTAAAAATGTAAAAATATAATAGCTTCAAATTTAAAAAAAAAAAACATATTTTTAGTAAGAAAGAATTAATATAATAAGAAATTAAGAAGATAAATTAAACAAAATAAAAAAATTAATAAAACAAATACCAACAAACATTAAAAACAATATTTTTAGAAATTAATACAAAAAAAAATATAATAAAAAAAAAAATAATAAATAATAATCACAAAATTAAAAAATACTGAAAAGTAAAAAAAAAAAAACAAAAAGTTTAATTAAAAAAAATAAATAAAGAATTAAAAAAACTAACAAAACCATTGAAAAATAATAAAATACTAAAAATTAGAAGAAAAATATTGAAAAGCTAATAAAAATATAAATATTAATGTTAATAATTAATTTTATTTTCTTAAGTATTTTATTTTTATTCTTTTTTTAACGTATAACTTAATTTGATGTTTTTTAAAATTATAATATTTTTAAAATTTTGTTATTTATATTCTTAATTTGTTAGTAAATACTAAATTTCAAATTTGTATTCTCGTCGTTTTCTTTTTAATTTAAAGTTTTTTATTTTCTTAAAATTTTGTTGTATTTATCTATTTAATTTCTCCGTATTTTTAACTTTATGTTTTTTTTGTTTTATTTTTACTTTTTGTGTTTGATCACGTATAGTTTTTTTTTTTTATTTTTGATTATTGTATGTATATTTATTATTGTTTATTGTATGCAATTTGGTTGATTATTTTTTTTAATGTTGTTATATTTTTATTAGTTGTTTTTTATTTTTTTAAATATTTTTTTATTTTTTTTTATTCTAAAGTTTGTTAGATTTATAAATTCTAAAGATCTTTTTTTATTTTTGTTTCTAAAAATATATAGTTTTAATATAGGGTAAATTTTTTTGTTTTTGTTTAAGAATAAACATAAATTTTGGAGTTTTTTCCAATGTAAAAAATAAGTTCTTAACAGACTACTTTTAATATTCTTTGATGGAATCTCTTTGAGCCTGATCCTGTAACTCAAATGTACTCCATAACCATTGAAGGCTCCTCTCAATATTCTCAGTCGAGTTCTTTAAATTTTAGAACAAGTGCAAGTTTCAAGACCTTGTAATTCCTGGTTAGTCACTCTCAAGAAACTTCAAGCTCTTCCTTAGTATCTTAGCCTTGCCATAAATTAGTCTCGTCTGTATAGAGCCCTGCATCTTGAGGCCTATTGTAAAAGAGAAAGCTCTCAGGACTGTTCTGACGTTTTTGAAAGCCGCAGTCGGCTCTCTAATAGACGAGTTAAGTCTTAAGCTAAAGTTGACTTGGACTTATTTTTCTACCCGGCTAACATTAACAAGCACATATCGCATTCTCGCTCTTGAATCTGTTTCTAAGTTCAAATTCCTACACAAATTTTTTTAAACAATTAATTCAAAAACTAAAGTTCAAAATATCCACAAATTTTTGACACATTTTAGCCTGATTCCCTCCGTTCTTTTTAAAACCAAGTATGACAGTTGTTAAACCAAGAAAGGAAAAGCCAGCAAAAAATAAAGTGATGTAATAAATTTAGCCACGTGATAAGAGTGCTCGGGACGTGATATGGATATTTTCAGTGTTTGGTAATAAAATAAAAGGCTACGAAAAAAGGACGAACCAAAACAGAATTCCATCATTTTGGTCGCTCGTAAAAAGTCTCTTTTCCTTGAGATCTCAGGAAAAGTAGCAAATAAAAACTACATATAATCCGATAGTCTTCAAGGAAAGAAGGTGGCAACACATTTCACATTTACTTGCCATTTTACTATAATTTTCTCTGAAATTTGCTGCAGCGTCGTAATTCTTTGTTATTGTTGCGGAGAGAACATAAAAAATCTCGTGACCTACAAATTAAAGACGGATTACTCTTAAACATGATTTACTTAGCAGTTTACGACTTTCTTTAAGAAACTTGTGGAAACTTTTATGATTTGTACTTTTTTCTTTATACAAAGACATTTTGCTTGCTGATATAATAATTCCTTCTTTTAGTATAAAAACCCACCCTTTTTATTCGACCCACAAAAAAGAATTGATACTGAAAAATAAAAATTTAGTCATTTCATACTTCAGTAGGTATGAAAAACCCATCCTTTCAATGAAAAGTGAACTTTTCCAGTTCAAAGGAATTGAAAGTGTGGAAGAACCATCATCTCATTAGAATTACAAAACAATCCACATAGAGTGGAAAGGTCCAGCGCAGTCATACATCCATCATCTATTCTATATGAAAGAGTATAATAATAAACCGCCCTTCCCCAAAACCTTCATCAGAATAATTGATTACGAATTAAATGGAATATTAACGCTCCAATTGATTTATATGGAAAAGGAATAAGATCTATTTGTATAACCAGCCACATATCCAATCCTCATATGAAAGGCTTTGGGAACTAGGTCAACAGGAATTGATATCTGTCCGGATTGCCAGATGGTGCAATAAAAAAAACTAATCAATTAACAGAAACATAACAATTTTTCCTCTACTGTGTGATGTTTTTATTGTATTGACATTAGGATTTTAAGTATTTTCTTAAGCTGCAATTTTCAATGGTATTTTAAGTTTTGATATGGTTTTATTGTCTTCGTTTCTTCTCGGGAACAAAATGTGAATATCTTATATTTTAATACTGAAATAATTTATAAAATATTCTTGCTTTATCTTTACTTTACTTGAATTTTGTATATTGCTCGGGCGCCAAAAAATCGATATTATTTGAAGTTCTCGCTTCTTCTGCATTTTTATACTGTTCGGGCGCCAGAAATTTTACTTTATTTAAATTTATTGTCCCTGCTCGGGCGCCAATTGTGAACATCTTCTATTTGAATACTAAAATAGCATAAATGGATAAGATATTCTTTCTTCCTCTTGCGATTACCTGTATTTTTGTAACCTGCCCGGGAGCCAAATGTAAGCTTTCTTATATTTTAATTCTAAAGTAGCAGTAATTAATTAAATATTCATGTTTCATCTTGACATTTCCAGCATTTTTTATACTGCTCGGGCACCAGAGGTTTTAAGTTATTTGAAATTCTTGCATCTTCTTTACATTCTTCTCTTTTAATACTAAAGTAGCAGTAATTGATTAAATATTCTAGCTTCCTCTTGAGACATTACCTGTATATTTTATACTTCTTATTTGAAATTCTTGCTTCCTATTCAAAATACCTGTATTTTTTATTCTGATCTGGCGTCAGAAATTGTACCTTATTTGGAGTTCTTGCTTCTTCTTGACATTACTTGCATTTTGATACTGCTCGGGCCTGTATTTTTGTAACCTGCCCGGGAGCCAAATGTAAGCTTTCTTATATTTTAATTCTAAAGTAGCAGTAATTAATTAAATATTCATGTTTACTCTTGACATTTCCAGCATTTTTTATACTTCCAGAGGTTTTAAGTTATTTGAAGTTCTTGCATCTTCTTTACATTCTGCTCTTTTAATACTAAAGTAGCAGTAATTGATTAAATATTCTAGCTTCCTCTTGAGACATTACCTGTATATTTTATACTTCTTATTTGAAATTCTTGCTTCCTATTCAAAATACCTGTATTTTTTATTCTGATCTGGCGTCAGAAATTGTACCTTATTTGGAGTTCTTGCTTCTTCTTGACATTACTTGCATTTTGATACTGCTCGGGCCTGTATTTTTGTAACCTGCCCGGGAGCCAAATGTAAGCTTTCTTATATTTTAATTCTAAAGTAGCAGTAATTAATTAAATATTCATGTTTACTCTTGACATTTCCAGCATTTTTTATACTTCCAGAGGTTTTAAGTTATTTGAAGTTCTTGCATCTTCTTTACATTCTGCTCTTTTAATACTAAAGTAGCAGTAATTGATTAAATATTCTAGCTTCCTCTTGAGACATTACCTGTATATTTTATACTTCTTATTTGAAATTCTTGCTTCCTATTCAAAATACCTGTATTTTTTATTCTGATCTGGCGTCAGAAATTGTACCTTATTTGGAGTTCTTGCTTCTTCTTGACATTACTTGCATTTTGATACTGCTCGGGCCTGTATTTTTGTAACCTGCCCGGGAGCCAAATGTAAGCTTTCTTATATTTTAATTCTAAAGTAGCAGTAATTAATTAAATATTCATGTTTCATCTTGACATTTCCAGCATTTTTTATACTGCTCGGGCACCAGAGGTTTTAAGTTATTTGAAATTCTTGCATCTTCTTTACATTCTTCTCTTTTAATACTAAAGTAGCAGTAATTGATTAAATATTCTAGCTTCCTCTTGAGACATTACCTGTATATTTTATACTTCTTATTTGAAATTCTTGCTTCCTATTCAAAATACCTGTATTTTTTATTCTGATCTGGCGTCAGAAATTGTACCTTATTTGGAGTTCTTGCTTCTTCTTGACATTACTTGCATTTTGATACTGCTCGGGCCTGTATTTTTGTAACCTGCCCGGGAGCCAAATGTAAGCTTTCTTATATTTTAATTCTAAAGTAGCAGTAATTAATTAAATATTCATGTTTCATCTTGACATTTCCAGCATTTTTTATACTGCTCGGGCACCAGAGGTTTTAAGTTATTTGAAATTCTTGCATCTTCTTTACATTCTTCTCTTTTAATACTAAAGTAGCAGTAATTGATTAAATATTCTAGCTTCCTCTTGAGACATTACCTGTATATTTTATACTTCTTATTTGAAATTCTTGCTTCCTATTCAAAATACCTGTATTTTTTATACTTATCGGGCGCCAGAAATTGTACCTTATTTGAAGATCTTGCTTCTTCTTGACATTATCTGCATTTTTTATACTGCTCGGGCGCCAGGAATGTTACCTTATTTGGAGTTCTGCTTCCTCTTGACATTATCTGCATTTTATATACACCTCGGGCGCCAAATCTAAGCGTTCTTATATTTTAATTATAAAGTAGCAGTAACTTGTAAAATATCCTTTCTTCCTCTTGAGATTATCGCATTTTAAGAGACTCGGGCGCCAGAAATTAGAACTTTTTTGAAGTTCTTTTTCCTAGACAATACCTGCAATTGTTATACTGCTCGTTCGCCAGAAATTGTACCTTATTTGAAGTTCTTGCTTCTTCTTGACATTTTTAATGCTGCTCGGGCGCCAGATTCTGATCTTATTTAAATCTCTTGCCTCTTCCTGGCATTACCTGCATTTTTTATACTGCTCGGGCGCCAGAAATTTGACCTTATTTGAGGTTCTTTCTTATTCATGACATTATCTGCATTTTAAATGATTCGGGCGCCAGAAATTAGAAATTTTTTGAAGTTCTTGCTTTTTCTTAAAATTACCCGCAGTTATTATACTGCTTGGGCGTCAGAAATTGTACCTTATTTGAAGTTCTTGATTCTTCTTGACACTACTTGCATTTTGTATACTGCTCGGGCGCCAGAACCTTGATATTATTTGAATCTCTTGCCTCTTCTTGTCATTACATGCATTTCTTATACTGCTCGGGCGCCAGAAATGTTACATTCTTTGAAGTTCTTGTTTCTTCTTGTCATTATCGATATTTGTTTGAACATTTTTTGAAGTTCTTGCTTCTTCTCGACACTACGTGCATTTTAAATGGCTCGAGCTCCAGAAACTTGACCTTTTTTGAAGTTCTTGCTTTTTCTTGACTTTACTTACATTTTTTATAGTGCTCGGGCGCCAGAGGTCTTAAGTTATTTGAAGTTCTTAACCCTGCTCGGGCGCCATTTAAGAATGTATCTTTTAAGTTTTGCAGACGTATCCCAACTATAACCGAACAAATTCTTAAATCACAAAGTTAATCTAAAAACAAACAATAATCAATAGATACCAATTCCCTCGAAGTAGAATCAAAACGTCATAGTTAAAAAGAGTTAACAAGAGGGTTACTAAGTGCAAATTGCTTTTCAAAAGGAGGAAATTGAAGTTGTAAATATAGGAATAGGAATAAGTCGGAATACATCCGTTTCCGTGGTTCTCCTAAAAAAGGTTCGTCCTCATTTCTTCACTTAAGTGTTACGAACTACCAGGAAATTCTTGTTCCCGTTCACTTTACCGTTAGGTTTTAAAACTTAATTGATGAAACATGAAAGCATTTTTTTCTTGTTCATATTATTGTTGTTACCAACAATAAGCCACCATAAGCAATAGGAGTGAAACAAGAGCATTTGTCTGGCACTCTTTATCCTCTTTTTTTTGTTCTGTATTTTCATTTAACAGCCAATATCGACAGTGGAGTGTTTAAAGTTTTTACTGTAACTAATGTTTCCATTGAAGTGAATGGAAATTGTTGGCTGGTTGTTTGATGATGATGATGGTGGTGGTAGTTGAAGCTGATGCCATGCCATACCATACCGTACTTCTCTTGTTATTATTTTGGTTGAATGGTTTGCAGCTCCTCTCCTGTACCATCCTCTTCTTTTGAGGCTGTGATGTTGTGGTTTTATGGTCTATATTTTCTATTTTTACACCTCTCCCAGCTAGAAAGTATTGGAAAAATACAATTTTTCGCTCTAATACCACCACAAAAGGGAATATTTTTTGGCGTTCCTCTGTTATTTTTGAACAATTTGTGTTTTTTTAAGCACTGGAAGGAATTTTGGGTAGAAATTATATTAACTTTGAGGGAATTGTTTTGTATCTTCGAGATAAGGCCATCCATGGTTTGAAGCACACGTTAGAATTTTTGTATAAAATCTTTCCTTTCATTTGAGTCGGATAAAACAGACTCTATTCTAATCCTAACAAAAAGGAAGCCCATGATAAATGCTTAGAGATGACTCAGTTTTATTCCCAAGTTGGTCTTAACGACATCGTGATGACGTCTCCATGATATCATATGCGTATTACCTGGAATTTCTTCAAACGACAATAGTCGACATTGGTCCTGAGAAACTCTCAGTGGACTTCTATCATTCTATAATAAGCATATGATATCATTTTGATGTCTTCATGATATCGTTATGACATCTCCTTTATATCATATGTGTATAACCTAACGACAGGAATGATCTTTTGCTGCTGAGAAAAACAAGATGTATTAGTGCGAAAAGTCTTTATGTGAGAAGTAAATGATATCATGGTGATGTCTTCACGATATCGTGGTGATCATCTGAGGTAGAAAACTAAGACGATGACATCGTAAACGTTATCTTTAAAGAACATAGGAAGATTCCTTAATATCAATATATATTCCCTATGTAATTGAGTAATACAAGACAACCACAGTAATATTATCAAAAGCCAACCAATACAAAACAACAATTAAATCAAACATTCAATTGTGTATTATAATCTAATAAAGAAACAAATCCAATAGTTAAACGATTACGTAATCCTCTTTGCTTTAAAGGATTACAACCTCTTAAATACTGTGACTATTTAACTATTATGTATATTAAAGTATGTGAATTTCTTTGAATTTAAATATTTATAATGACGACGGAATGTCACAAAGTCACTTGTAATCTATTACCAAGGACGTCACATATCCACCCTCGAATATACTAATTCATCAACTACCCTTGATATCAAATTAACAAAATAAATCCTAATTAAGTGGACCCCTCCTTTCAGACATTAAGTAATGAAGCGAATCCTACACCCAAAAAATCGTTTCCGTGTATTTTTCGAACCCAAACCAACCGCAGAGTGAATTCCCTTAGATCTAGAAAATATAAGTAAGAAATCTGTAAATAATGGTTTTGTGGTGAGAGATGATAAATTGATCGTTGCTGGAAAGTATGCCATGCCAAGTTGAAGGGAAAATAGTAGTAACAGCAGGAATACCATACAAAGGGAAGATTATGTAAATATATTTAAATCAACATTTATTTAATGTTTATCTTTTCCAATGGAAGAAATTGCCTTTATTAACAAAATGAATGGTCGATTGTGATGAAATGGATATTAGCATGTGATGTGATTGGGCTTTGTGGTTTTTTATTTGGTATTGGTTGTAATTTGTGTTGACATTGACAGTAATTCATAAGTATTATTGGAGGGGGATCGAGCTGAAACTAGAACTCTATACGATACAATAAAAATGGGAAAATTTCTATTGGTTAATTCAAACGTTTTAATTTTGATTGGCTAAGAATCACAACTAAACCGAACAAAGCTCGGGTTATAATTAGAGTGTTGCTAGGATCACTACTACATATGAAAACTAGTTGAATATCTACTATAAACTATGGTTAAAACTTACTACCTTTTTCAGCAAAAGAAACTAAAAAATTATGTTGAATTTCATCTAAAAAAATCTGTTATTTTGAATACTCTCTTCGAAAAAGTGTTAAGAAATTCGACAGAAAGAGATAATACAATAAAGATTCGTGTTGGTTATTTCAAACTTCTTAATTTTGATTGGCTAACAATAACAACAAATCCGAACAAAATAATCCGGGATTACAGAACTAAACAGAGCAAAGCTCGAAAGTGTCGGGATTAGAATTAGAGTCTTACTAGAGGATCAAAACTATTATTTACATTGATCTTAAATTTTACTTATGAAAACTAGTTGAATATTAACCATAAAAATACTTAAAACTTACTACTTTTTGTCATTACAAGAAGACCTAAAAATATGTGGATTACGAAAAACTATATTCAAATATGTAATTTTTTATCAACAAAATGTTATATTTTATATGACTTTTTCGAGAATGACTAAAGTAAGATTTTCTTGACAATGATTGATTTCTTTCTTTAGCCAGAGGAGGGGCGCCACCATCTATAGAATTTTTACTTATGGACAAACTTGTATATGTGATTGCGTTAGTCTTTCTTGAGAATGATTAAAGCATTTAATATATTTTATATGACTTTTTTGAGAATGGCTAAAGTAAGACTTTCTTGACAATGATAGATTTCTTTCCTTAACCAGACGAGGGGCGCCACCATCTATAAGGTCTTTACCTATGGACAAACTTGTCTGTATGTGATTGCGTTAGTCTTTTTTGAGAATTATTAAATGATTTAATATATTTTATATGACTTTTTTGAGAATGACTAAAGTAAGACTTTCTTGACAATGATCGATTTCTTTCCTTAGCCAGAGGAGGGGCGCCACCATCGCTAGTTTTGCCGTTACTTTTATAAATATAGTTTATTTTGTATGATTGTAAATGTTCTGCTTACTTGTTTTAAAACTTTTAATACCTTTAGCCCGAGGAGAGTTGCAGAATTAACTTTTTTAAAAAAGAAACGATAAATTAATACAATTTTCAAAATCAAAAGAAATAGAAAAAAAAATATATTTGGTAAAAGAAAAATTCTGTTATATTTCGAGATTTTTTAACTTATTCATAGAACTTTTTTTAGACAAATGAACAAAAAAATCTTTTACATATTAGGAAAAATTTGTTTGATTTTCGAGATGAAATGTTCCTTGTACTAATTTATTCGTAGATTTTTTATAGAAAAATGTATTTAATTTTAAAAATAAAATGTTTTTTTACTTCTGTTTGAAGCAAATATTTTTAAATATTTTGTAAAAGGAAAAAAAGGATACCATACGGGGAAGGCTTTCATCTAATACATATGACAAGGTTATGATCAGAGTTAGCTTCTCTCAAAATCCTTACGTCCATGATATTACTGGCGCGGATCTTGTCACAAAGGATGTAATCGATATCTTCGTTTTATGTAGTTTGTTTGACCTTAATTTTTCAGGACTACTTGTAACTATTGCGTCGCTCCTATTGAACTAAGTTAAAGGGTTGACAAACAAGACAGGTCAAGAAGTCTTTGCAGACAAACTTTCAGAATCTGATGTTTCAGCCGAAGCACCCTGTTAGTAATAGTTCCATTGAGAAAACTATTTGAAGCTTTTTCTTGCTCTGGTAGGGTGTTTTGTTTCAGGGGAAACCGGACTCCGAAAGTTTTCCTATCTATTAGTTGTCTAAAACGCCCGAGCAAGTACAGGAACAAAGTCAAATTATGAATAATTTCTAAAGAAAAAGTTTATATCCAAAATTTGTTCAACATTCGAATAAATGGCGCCCGAGCAAATGTGTAGAACATCCCAATAACAAAACATAAAGCCATCGGATAACACAATAGAGCCCATTCATCTTCAAATAACCAAAACGTAATAAATTTTCCAATAGAAGTAAGTTGAAAAGCAAAGTTTCCAATCGATTTCTGTAGCACTATAGGCATTGATCGTATTACTGTCTCTCAGATGATTCCCAATGTTTTGTATCAAATCGAATTAACTGTCTCTCTTGCATCTCCCTGCATGCAACACTAAGAACGATGTAGAACATGTTCGGTTCAGAAAGAAAGTCCTTTGTAATTGTATTTCCGACTGAAATCCATACCCCTGGAGAAAAGTGTCCAGGGCAGGACAGTTCTAGTTCGTTCTTCATTGATGGTCAATAGTCAATGTTAAAACTGATGCTACTGTATCATATAAATAGAAGACCTGAATAAAAGCATTAAGTAAACAACAATCTTCTTCTCCTCCCTCGATTGTATATACACATAATTCTTTTGCTGGATGCAAAGAGGCCTTCAGTAATTACAATATGATAATGTAGTACATTCAGTATACATCGAAAGAGGAGGAATAATAAAGAGTTGAATTAAAACTGGAAGGATTCAATTGAAGAATGGCAGTATTTACTATTATTGGTTTTGTATGAGGACATAGACGATGTCCTTCTATGAGTAAATGCTCACACAACGATTGGTAGATTATGAATGGACGGAGTGGTTCGATAAATATTCACATATTAGTAATTGTCGATAATTCATGGAATGATTGTTGGAAATTTAAATTATATTGTCGCACAAAGTATTTAGACATTTTAAGAAAGACCAATCAGAAGACTGATAGCGATCAGAAAGAACAAAAACCTGTCTCGACCAATCAGAAGACTGGCGGTGTCAGCTGGATTAAGCCGAATTTTAAAAATGCATGCATTTTCCCGACGAAATAAAACATTAATTAACATATAAAGGAAATTTAATAGTAACCCAAAAAAAGCTAGTTAAATACAACCAAATTAAAAAGCATACAACTTATTCAGTCAACCGGTAATCTCATTTTCAAAAGAGTAACCGTTATACACTTAATTTCCTTTAGAAGTACTAAAAAGTTTACTTCCTCTTATAACCATATGCGCAGAAAACTAAAATCCAGTAAGTAACCCATAAAAGAATAGTGTCCATAAAATTTAAAGGCCATGAGTTTCTCCACCTGGAATTCTCAAATGACATGACAATAAGATAAAGGCGTTAAAGAACCAAATGATGATTTCGCGTCTTATGGAAACGACTTTCTAAGAAGTAAAAAGAAGTAGAAAAGAAAGAACCATATTGCGATTGCCATAATTCTGCACCTTTTCTTCATCCACTCTACACCATCTTGCGAATCCTTTCAAAGGAATCTGCTCTGCTCAGTTCTGTATGCTTTTCATCGACGAGCTACGGTTGGTTTGGTGGAACGTTGTTGGAACGGAAAAGTTAAAAAGAAGGAAGCAATTCAGTCTATGACTTTATCATTAAACACAAAAGCTACAGCTGCTAAATGACAGTAGCAAGAGAATAACGGTTTTTTTCGTTATATAACATAATTTTATAACGGAAACAATGTATTTTTAACTTCTTTTATTCACCAGGATTTCAAACTATCATCCTAGGGAAATCGCGAATACAACTTTTCTGCTCTCGTCTGTTGCCTGAAGAGGGTTGGATACTGTCTATTTTCAATTGATGCCAAAGGTTGCTCTTGTTGATGGAAGTAATTAAAATTGTATAGTTTTGCAGAGTAATGATGAGGAATGGAATTGTGAACAATTGTTACAAGGGATCAGGAATTTAAAAAATAATAATTTCTGGCTATAATCGACATATTTTGGCTGGCTATAGCTAGTATTAAGAGGGCAACAGGGCGATCTACATTCTTGATTTTAGAAGAGCAGGGTTGAATAGTTTCAATTTTCGATCCATGTCAAAGGTTTCTCTTGTTGATGGATTGTCATTGCAATTGTATAGTTTTGCAGAGTAATGATGAGGAATAGAATTGTGAACAGTTTTTACAAGCGATCAGGAATTTAAGAGCTAGGATGGCTATAATCGACAGTATTTTAACTGGCTATAACTAGTATTAAGAGACCAACAGGCCTATCTAATTTCTTGACTTTAGAAGAAGAGTGTTCGATATTGTCTATTTTCAATTGATGCCAAATGTCTCTCTTGTTGATGGAAGTAATTAAAATTGTAAAGTTTTGCAGAGTAAGAACTCGGATGGCTAAAATAATGTCTGGCTATAATCGACAGTATTTTAACTGGATATAACTAGTATTAAGAGGCCAACAGGCCGATCTACATTCTTGATTTTAAAAGAAGAGGGTTGGATACTGTCTATTTTCAATTTATGCCAAAGGTTGCTCTTGTTGATGGAAGTAATTAAAATTGTATAGTTTTGCAGAGTAATGATGAGGAGTGGAATTGTGAACAATTGTTACAAGGGATCAAGAATTTAAGAAATAATAATTTCTGGCTATAATCGACATATTTTGGCTATAGCTAGTATTAAAAAGCCAACAAGGCGATCTGCATTCTTGATTTGTGAAGAAGAATTTTCGATATTGACTATTTTCAATCCATGCCAAAAGATGCTCTT
>JXPG01037257.1:237-10250 GCA_001015175.1 Megaselia abdita | reverse complement strand
TTTATTCAATAAATATCTTCAAATTAAAAAAAAAAATTTAAATTAGTTTAAAAAAATACAAAATTAAAATTTAAAATAAAATTATTAAAAATAAATTATATTAATAAACACAAATTGTACTAAGAAATATAATAACAATAAATATTANTGTAAAATTTACTATTACTATTATCTTGTAGTAATATTTTCTATAAATAGAAATACTATAAAAAGTATAGCAAAAATTATATGCAAAACGGCAACTTCAAGTGTGTCAATTGCCGGACTCAATTGCAGTTTACCATAGCAAAAATCACTACAATTTTACTACTAAGTAACGATTTCAGCTCAATAAAATTTTCTAATTTACCTCTAAGTAGTCAAGATATTAGCAAAATATATAATCAGTATTAATTTCTATTAATAGTATAAATTACTACTTAATGTCTAGTTTGTAGTAAAAAAATAGTAATAACTTAATTTAGTAAACATTTATACGAATAGTAAAACCTGCTAATCCAGAGAGCTTAAATTACTATTTTTTTAGTAAATATTACTGAGCGANTCCTCGTCAGTACAATTAAAATGCGCTAAACTAAAACTTTCTCACCTAAAACTTAAAAAAAATTACTGTCTACCACAAAAGTTACTTTTCTAATAGAGTTGAATAAATTTAAATGTTAATAGCTTAACAAAATAAAAGGAAAACTAATTTTANTTTTTTAGTAAATATTACTGAGCGAAATTTTCGTTTATCATTCAGTCATAACAAACCCAGATGATGATAGTTCTTACGGTTTACTACAAGAAGTAGTAAATTTTGCATGTATATAGTAAAATTTACTAATCATTATATTTTTTTCAGGCATAAGTTAAAACCCAGACAATGTTTTTTTGTTTACAACAAAAAATCTTTTTTACTACAAACATTTACAAATTTTTATAAAGTAGTAAAAATTACTAAAATTTTGCTACTTTAAAATTAGGTTGGTTTTTGACTACTGAAGTACTAAAAATGTGCAATTTTTTTTTCGGTGATATTAAGTTTCTAAAATTAATTACCAAGGCAAACATCTCAAGTACTTGTCACGTTGTACAATGAACAAGGAAATCAAGAAATTAATCTAAATATTTTTGGTAAATATCTTGAAATATTCAAGCTATTGCAAATATTAACCCAACGAATTTTAGGTGCTTTAAAATACAGTATAACTAAAATCCAATAATGAAATTTAATTCTTTAAAAAGAAAATCCTCCTCTTTTCCCCCAAAAACCACGTCCTTGCTAAAATTCCAATAAAAACTCACCTCTATAAAACACACCAATAAAAACTAATCCTCTTAGCGAAAAGAACGTAATAACATAAAAACCGCATTGATGACATCGTAGAACAAAAGAATTTTTATTCTCACCCATATCACCTCATATTGAAAAAAGTAAAATCTGAAAGTCATCATTGATTACAGGCGAGTAATCTCATATAATCCAATTTCAAATAGGGAAATGCATAGCATATACTTTTGTGTGTCACAAACAAAAGAAAGGGAAAAACGAAAATTATTTATACAAATCCGAACCTTTGGCTTTTACGACTATTATAATTACCAATGAAATGGAAAACAATCAAGAAAATATGCTGACTTTCCTTAATCTATCGAAATCCTGTTACTAATTAAACGAGAGTTGTTCATTGTTCACATTTACTTTTACTTTTAATTTGACTAACTCAACTCAGTAGACTGAGCATAATGATTACTTTTATTCTGCATGACTGGTTTCTGTATTTTCTTCATTGAAGTGGATAGGTTGGTGTTCTTTGACATTTTGAATGGAATTGTTTTTAGATATATTTTTCTTGTTACTAAGGTTTGGTTGGATTTTATTGATTTTTTCTACAAAATTGATAAGAACTTGAAAGAATTAATTTTTGTATCTAAAATTGTGAACAAGTTTAGCATTTTAATTCAAATACTTCTCAAAAATCTAAATTATTTTAACAGATCTCTAAAATATAATTTTTACAGAATTCAATACAAATTTATCCAAGACGAACTCCTTTTATTACTAAAATTATGCTTCTTTACTAAAATTACGAAAAGCGACAATTCATCTAAGAGTATGCTTTAGAAAAATTATTCGAAATAGCAAAGACTTAAACCTGTCTTTGAAATTAGCAAACTATTTCTATTTTCAGTTTAATAAAAGTTAATTTTCAAGATTTGTTTTAAAATAAAACTAAAATTATAAACAAAATCAAACCTTTGATTCATAATCTTCTCCTCAGTTAAAAAAAAACATTTACCCAAGACAACAACCTTTTTCATTCTAAAAGTATTATAAACCACCATAAAATATTTAAATTATTTTCTTAATAGCAACAAAAATTAACACCATTAAAATACGTACTAAATAAAAAAGAAAAGAAGAAACCCAACCACCCCATCTCATTACCATTTAAAGTAATTGCCAGTTCGAAAGCGAATTAACTTTTCAACTTAAAAGTATGCAATTACAGTAACCTTTATTAACCTGAAGAATGATAATAGTGAAATGAATTTAGACAGATGACAAAGAATCACAGACACATATAATGCTAAATGTTTCCAATGAAAACAAATTTGATATGTTAAATTCGTCCCCAGGCAGATTTCAAAGTGACAATGAAAATTTCGTAGAACATAGATTGAAATAGCAAGGAAGACTTTTGTCACTCTAACCAAGCAACAACACCAACACAACTTATTCGTTACTGGTATTGTTGTTGCCTTGATGCTACCGTATTCCTTATTCCCATACCAACCCATACTACTCTACAAATTAATTTGATCAGAGAGGCAGAAGGGATGTTGGATAGGTAGATAGGAAGGTAGAAAGCTACAAAAAACAAAAGGTAAACCTATCCAGATTAGAAATTGTCAAATAAATATCATTCCTTGAATTAAATGTCAATTGTAAAATTAATAAAAGGATATATAAAGGATGCACTTGTGCATGGAATGTTGAATGTAAAACAATGCATTGCCTTAGTCCCCTTTGGGTCTGTTTTGATTAGGAATTTTACTTGTCTGTCATGTTCTTCATCAAATTATATGTGAATTGCATTACCTGTTTGTTCTCTTTTGTTCAATGAATTTACTATTTCTATTCGATTCTATTTTTAGGATTTGATATATACATTTCCTGCGTTTTGAGATGGTGGGCTGGACAGAATATCGATATTTTGTTGTGGATTTTTATCTAAAATTGTATATTTTTGAAATTATAGGATTTGAGTGCTTTGTATTGAATTTATGTAGGCTTTATTTATGTAACATATCTGTCTGTTTCTATGTTTGTTTATTAATTGAAGTCAACAGTATTCAATAGTATTTCGAGAGCATTTTGCAGAACAAATATTCATAACAATCAATACAAAATACAATACAAAAATACTCCAATATGAATTATTACCAACAATACTTAATATCTCTATCCTCGAAAACTACAAGCTTTGTATGAGTTGGGCATTATGGTATCCAAGATTATGAGGACGTTGGCAGATTTGTGAAAGAATTTTCTGGTAGACATATTTAATGGTGTTAAACAATTCATTCCTCTAATCTCACAGTCCAATCTTTGACAAAATTTAGAGAACTTATTAAGATTAATCAAATATATATAATAGTACTGACCACTTCCCGATATGTTACAATAATGACTGCAATCTCTTGCCGATACCAGTCTGTCTAACGTCTGAGCTATTAACATCTAATAAAGATATTCAGAACAGCTTCAAACTCCAAATTTGTTATTCTTAAGTATATTAAAAAGTGTTTAAGTTTTACGTATGAGATCTACAAAATTATGTTGGTGTTGAAGGCAGAAGTACAGACAAAATTAAACAAATGTTTTAAAGTATACCTTTTACTATCTGTTTACTAATATAATAGTAAATTTTACTTCAAAATAGAAAACAATTTATTTCTTAAGATTTACTATAATAGCAGCAACAAATTTATATATTGTTGAGTAACAAAATACCCTAGAATGAGTTGAATTTACTACTTGATATTTATCAATTTTTAAAATTTAAAGTAGAGCATTTTATTTAGTAATTTTAGTAATTTTTTTACTAATAAAAATTACTAGAAATAGCCTGTCTAGGTTTACTATGCAAGAGATTAAAATTTAATTTTTTCATCGACTTTTCTCTAAATTTACAAAAAAGTATCTAATGTTTGGTTTTATTGAATCAGAAGGAGTATCTGAAAAGATGATAAAAAATAGTCGATTTTGTTCTCTCAGAACGAAACATTTTGTGATTCAATTTGATATTTTTCATCGACTTTTCTCTAAATTTTCGAAAAAAAATTTTGACTCAGAAAAAGTATATGAAAACTTTAGATTAAAAAAAATATTGTATCTGGCAGTTTTGCACTAGTCAGATACTCAATCTGAGTGGTCGTTTTCGGATGGTTTGGGAACATTTAGTATTTTTTATGTAGATATAATCTTAAGTATCTATCGAATGTGGAAAACCTAACATCATATTTTTAAGCATATAAGATACAATAATAAAGAGTTTAATTCTTCTTATTTATTTTTATTTTGTGATAAATTAATATCTACACTAGTATCTAATATATAATATTATGAAAAAACATTATAATATAAAAAAAAAATGTGTGTAAAAAAATCCCAATCTATCTAACGAAATAAATGTTAATATTTCAATTTGCACAGGATTCTTAACCATTTGAATAGCTTCATTGTTATCCGAATAATTCAGAGCTTTTCATTTTCTGTGAATATCTTCATTTCCCTTCTTTCATGTTTCGTAAATATAAATGGCTTCTTTTCTAGCTCAAGCCATATCTTCAACATAGGCCCACAAATGTTTTCGATGATCTTGTTTCAGTCCCTCAAT
Organism: Megaselia abdita; assembly: GCA_001015175.1. Lineage (NCBI taxonomy): Eukaryota > Metazoa > Arthropoda > Insecta > Diptera > Phoridae > Megaselia > Megaselia abdita. The sequence continues at coordinate 5,364 of JXPG01037257.1, read as the reverse complement.
CAATATTCTTGGTCTTAAGTTCATTCAAGCTCCGAAAATTTACATGTTCAAAGCGCTTGTGCCATGTTGCGAAATCTTCTGCATTCTCTACACGAAAAAATCTGCCTCCTTCAAACTTTTCAGAATCAAATCCCCAGAATCGCTTTTGTCAACGAAATGGAATTAATTTTGACATCTGGTGAAAGATATCGCCAAACTTGATCTTCAATCACCTTTACCCTTACACATACTCTTCATTTGCAAACCTCATCAGTAGGATACACACAGCATTTCATCGGATATATAATCAAACAATTATATTCGATCAATACGCTCGAAAAATATTGTTAAATGCTCCAACATAGATTAGCTGTCATCCATGAAAGCGAATGGAAGTAATTATGAGTAGTTACAAAGTCGCTTTGTAACCAATATCCTTGATGATATCCCTTCTTTTTTTCGTATATTTCTTGCAATTTTTTTGTCAAGCTTCTTGCGACGTGTTCCAACCACTTGGAAACGATATTTGCGAAGCCTTCATACCAAATGTAACAACATCTAATGTTTTCTGATCCAGAGTTATAGATGCTTCAACCGTTCTAACTACACCATTGCTCACTTTAACACTTAATATAGAAAAAAAAAATGTATGTAGACAGAATATATAGTTGTTTTGAGTTTCTTATGAGAATGTATCTAACGTATCTAATTTTGGTTGTTTTAATTTATTCATTTAATTTGTTATTTAAATAAATTGTCTATTTTTCATGTACTTTTCAAAAAAAATCAAGGAAAGTATCTGATGTTTGGTTTTCTTGACTTGATGGCTACTTAACATAATATCTACATAAAAAAACATTAAATAAATATATATATTTTTCACGAAATTTTCGAAAAAGTTTCTCTTGTTTAGTTTTCATTCCAGAAGAAAAGGTTTGTAAAGAACAAAAAATATAGTTTTTATTTCAATTAAAAGTAAAAAAAAAAGACATATGAAATAACCATTAAAAATTATATTTTATTTTTTAAAATCATCAAAACATGTCACTGTTTAATACAACAAATTTCGGAAACAAAACAGTGTTGAATAATTAATGTTCAACTCTGTAAAATGAAGTTGTGAAGTTGAAAGCAACCCTAATTATTTAATAACCGCTAAGTTACTATAATGTTACGAATTATACCGCCCATCCATAATATGATAATTTTAAAGATAATTCAAAAGAAAACAATACATTGCGTTCAATAAAAATTTAGAAAGAGTATCTGAAAGCTCTTAGATAAAAATATTTTCTCAAAAATATATTTTAATTAAAACAAACTAGCAATATATTACTTTGGGATGGTTTTGCTAAATGCTAAATTTTCTTGTTCTTAAATTCATTTTAAATATAACAATATTTTTTTGTTAATTTTCGAAAGTTTAGTGCATATTGTAAAATTTTCCTTAAATACAATCAGAAGGATATTTTTTGATGGTTTGAGAAATGTGGTTGTTCACATTTTAAATACGTTCTAAATATTTTACTGAATGTGGAAAACTAAACAACAGATACTTTTCATCAATAATTTTTTTTTTTCATAATAACACCAAAATTAAAAAAAAACTAAATCACACAACGAGCCAAAGCTGACTCAAGGTGTAGCAGTGATATTAAGGAATGTCTGCTTCCTATGTGTTTACCAGCTGCTTTTCTACATCAGTGTTGTTAGTTTTCCCTCTTCCTCTGAACAGAGCCAGTGATGAGCTGTCTGCTATTCTAACGAGTGTATTAGAGGTACCCTTTTATTTCATCAACATCGAAACGACGAGGGTGGCGTCAGGTAGTATATCCGACTCACACGAAAGAAAATTTCTTACGAAAAATTCTGACGTGTGCACTGAGGATCGAACTCAGAATCGTCAGACTGGAAGGCGAGAGCGCTAGCACCTTCACCAACCAACTTCCAAAATTAATAGAAATAGTAAAATGTCTTTAAACATTTTGTCCTTTAGAAAACACATATTTAATGTCAACACAAAACTAAGCCTTATAAAAAGCCAATAAAGCTTTTAATCTTTTGTAAAAAACAAATACTTTGTTAAAATAAAGGTTAAGTTATTTTCAACCAATCTAAAGTTTGTGTTAGATGTTAGTAATTTTAATTATAATCATACAGTTCGACCTGATTCCTATACGCACTAAATCTTTGATGTCAATTACACTCTGCTTTGAATTTTTCCATCCATCAGCTCGAACAACAGCTGCTTTATTCATCCTACTCTTATGTCCAATAAAACCAAACAATATTTACGAAATATTATTACCAGTAACGCCATTCTATAAAACCTGAATTCCACTCAAAGCCTTTGAAAAAAGGAAAACAACAAAAAATAAATGAAACCCTTATGTCTCTGTGAGTTTATTAAAATTTGCATATAAATAATGTATATACTTCACAGTCAACTCCTGTTCGCAAAGCCAACCAACAATCCAGTCAGCCATCCTCGTCCAAGAGCAATTACTTCAAAATATTTAATTAAAATTATTTTTTTTCTTTCTTGAAAAACATCCATTTTTATAATTTCCGCTTTTGTGCTTTATTTTTTAATTCTTTCATGGTTCGACCAACCAACCGACTGTTTTTGCATTCAGATTTCACTGCTTTGCTTTGCCTTGCCTTGCCTGGCCTGGCTGCCTTTCACTCCTTTGTTTGTAACGTAATTGCAACTTTAGGTAAAATAAATATGCTGCCATTCATCTTATAATTAAATATTTTTTTATTTTATTTTATTTTTATTTTGAGTATTTTCAAGTATTTTTCTTTTGAAGTAGATCCGTCTTTCATTTGCTGATTTTCAACGAGATTTTATCTTCTCCTCTGGTTTTCGATGGTAATTGGAATTGGATGTTGGTGTGACGTTAAGGGAATGTTGTATTCAGGTTTAAATTAATTGTTTTTGATAACTATTGTTATATAATTTCCAAATAGTCTTCTGGACATTCTTCGATTTCAGAAAATAAAGCAAAGAATAAATGTTCCCAATCAATCGTAATAAAAACATCCATTGTATTCGAGTCTCAACCCAACACCCAACCATTATAAAGCAATCAAAAATGGCCACGCAATATCCTTGTTCCGCAGAGCGCAACTATTCAACCTAACGAGAAGAAAACAGATAGAGATGGAGAAGTAACTGCTGATGCTGGTGATGTTGCATCTGACCTAACTAACAATAAAACCTAATCTCCATTCAAATGAGTTATGTACGTTCATTTAACTTCCAACGAACATCCTTTTTCCCATAGAAAAATTGCAATGCCAGTAAAATATTTCATTCTTGAACTCAACTGAATGGATGGAATTACTGTGGTATGGTGTACTACTTCCACTAGCAAGCAATAACCGTTGTTGTCTCGTGATGTCATTTTTATGTGCATTTGGGATAAGAAGGAAGAAGTAGGAATCCTATTGTAAATCTTTCTCTCTCTTTGCTATGGCGGAACAGGAATATCTTTAGATTTCTTCTAAGGTATACTTTGTTTTTCTTAGGATTATTTCTTATATTTTTTATATATCTTTGATGTATTTTGATATGTTTTGAAATGTATTTTAATGTATTTTAATATATTTTTTATATTTTTGTATATTATGTTTGATATATTTTCGATACATTTTGAAATATTTAAAATATTTTTTTTATATATTTTATATATATTTGGAAATATTTTTTATATTTTTGATATATATTTTAAAATATATTTGATATTTTTTAAATATTTTGATATATGTATTATATATTTTGAAATAGGTTTGATGTATTTTGATATATATTTTAAAATATATTTGAAATGTTTTGATATTTTAAATATTTGGATATATTTTGATATACTTTGATATATTTTTTAAATTTGATATATTTTTGATATATGTTTGTTACATTTTGATATATTTTGAAAATTTTCGATATATTTTTGAAATATGTTCTAAATATTTTAATATGTTTCTATATATTGTTGATATATTTCGATATAAGTTTGATATTATATTTGGTATATTTTTGAAATATTTTCAATATATTTTGGTAACCTTTTGATATATTTTTTTTATATTTCTATATATTTTGAAATATATTTTGGTATAATTTGATATATTTTGATATTTTTGAAATTTTGTGATATATTATTGATATATATGATATTAAAATTTTTGATATATTTTCATATATTTTTGATATATATTTTATAATTTTGAAATAGGTTAGATATATTTTTATACATTTTTTATATCTTGATATATTTCGATATATTTTTGAAATTTAAATATTTCGTGATATATTTTTGATAAATATTTGATATATTTTCATAAATTTTAATATATTTTTTATATTTCGATAAATGTTTGATATATTTAAATTTTTGATTATAATATATCAATTTTTAATATATTTTGGATATGTTTTCAAATATATTTGATATGTTTTGAAATATGTTTGGTATATTTTTTATAAAGGTTTAATATATTTTTGATAAATTTTTATATTTCGATACATTTTAATATGTTTCGATATATTTCGATATATTTTTGAAATTTAAATATTTTGTGATATATTTTCATAAATTTTATTTTATTTTTTATATTTCGATAAATGTTTTATATATTTTGCGATATATTTTTCATATATTGCGATATATTTTTGATATATTTTGATATATTTGGATATATTTTAAAATAAATTTGATTTATTTTTTTATATTTCAATATATTTTTAATATATATTTTTTAACTTTGAAATAGGTTCGATATATTTCGATACATTTTTGATATTTTCATATGTTTCGATACATTGTTAGAATTTTTTGAAATATGTTTTTTATTGATACATTTTAATATGTTTCGATATATTTTTGAAATTTAAATATTTTGTGATATATTTTTGATAAATGTTTGATATATTTTATGATATATTTTTCATATAATGCGATATATTTTGATATATTTTTGATATATGTTTGATATATGTTTGATATATTTTGAAATATGTTTAATATATTAAATGTTTTATATATTTTAATATATTTACTATTCTGATATTTTGTGATACTTTAATTTTTTTTAATATTTTTTATAAATTTTTAAATTTGTTGGATATATTTTGAAATATGT